>VRLP01003611.1:0-61416 GCA_009660295.1 Lophius piscatorius | reverse complement strand
AATCTATCGAATAGTAAAACACCCTGGAGGGATCATTCTACTGCACATGAGTAGTTGTACTTTGGTACATTTGGCTGATTCTACTACCATACTTTCACTGGTGTAAGATTGCGAATTCTGTGTTGGAGTATTCTCACAGTGTAGCATTATAACTTCCTCCTCAAGTAAATGCTCCACCACTGGATCCTCCACCCACCCTCTCAGTGATCTCGGCGATATCCTCTCTGTGCTCCCAGCTGGGGAACATGTTGGTGAAGGTGAGGGGCTCCAGACCCGCGTGGATCAGATACGCTTTGGGAGGCTTCTTCTCGTTCCTCTCTGTCGAAACAAAACAGGAAACCATTTTATTTCTAATACGGGTTCCAAGTAGGAAACCACTACACATCAACGACATAGTTACTGCTGAGGCAGTCCTGAGCTACAACCGTCCCCATACAATGATGCTACTTTGACCAAGTGGTTAGACTTCCTGCTGCCGTGACCTTCTGCCTGCTCACTTTTACAAAAAAAAAATAAAAAATGTGCAGGTAGGTTTCTAATAATGATAATAACAGGAGTGACCTGGAATACCTCTACAGTACTGCAGCACAGTCTCCATGGCACACTTCCTGTCCGAGTCCCAGCGGAACCGCGCTGAGCCGGTGCTTTCGCTGTCCTGAAGCCACCAACCCTGCCATAGATACACCTCATGATGGTTGTCCACCAGGAATAGGGCTTGAAGTCGGAGGAAGATAACAAGACTCATTCTTATTCCTGGGATTTTAATCCAGGATGATTAAATGTGTTTTAAATGTGCTTATAAATAAAGTTAGGTTGAATTGAATTGAGAGTTGAGATTATGAAGTGATTCTCCTGATAAAGCAATTAGAAAACATATTTAGGTCCCTTATAATGTTCCAATGGGATTTTTCAGATTTATTCTGTAAACAAATTGAAGGAATTGTAGATTTACTTTCAGAGCTGTTAATAAACAATAAAGTTGGAAAGAAAATGAAAATCAGTTCTATTCATCCCAAATAAACATATAGCACACAACAAATACTTTCTCCACAGATCACATGACATTAATAAACATGCACTTAAAAAAAACAAGAACAAATTTACAAATGTTGCATGTAAAATGTTCTAAATGCACCTTATTTATAAAATGCATTATAACAATTTTCACATCCCACTCTGGCGAGTGCTTACCTGGCTGGGACGCTGCATAAAGTTCCTCCTGCAGGAATGGCATGGAGTTGATCTTCTTTGGGTCTCTGGCAGGGTAGAGAAACTCTACGGCTGCAAACTCCCCAGAGCTACTGCTCAGCTGGTACAGACGCGGCGTGAAGTTGAACCTTCCTGGGTCTGAGGGTCAAAGGTCAAAACATTCTAATATTGATGAGTGCACAACACGGTTTCAGAATCTGCTCTGGCAAGATAAGAGAAATATCTGCAAATGAAATAAATTCGTTCAGATGATGATGATGATGAGTGCATTTTAAGGTTGCACAAAGGAACCGGTATACGGTTTATGTATATATAGGTTACATTTCACAAAGAGCTGTAAATTCAAAAACTCATCTGAAACTTTCTGTGTGTGAATATTGAGATATGATCACGAACTGGACCCCAAAGATTCAGCACCGGACAGGAAGCAGTTCTCGGGTAATAATAGCATGTAACGCCAAAATGGAAAACATTTCTCTGAAATAATTAGTTTGAAAATTAGTTTATCTAATTGCTTTTTTTAAAAAGCAAGAATTTCCTTAGGAATCAATTTTTTTATAAAAATGACTAAGTGTTATTAAGTTAATCATAGAGCATATTAATAAATTATTTGTATAAAACCCATTTTGCATTTCCTACATTTACTGTGCATGTAATGTCAAAATAGGAATTTTACAATATATCGCTATTATGTGTCACAAAATATTGATATAAAATATGAAAATTCCCTGGAATGCTCTAACCTAGTGCATACAATGGGGAAAAAAATCATCCTTCAAAGATAGCTAAAAAGATAATGAATACTTCATACTAAAAATAAATTTTTTCCAATACAACATTATTGGAAAAATACATATTTGAGATTTCTCAAAATGAGATTTAATATTTAGATAAAGAGGGTTTTGTGAACACCACATTTTTGAGATATTATCAATGAAATATGTTCTTAGACATTAGATAAATATACTGTGTAGTGTATTAGCTACTGTATCTCTGGTTTAATAGCTGCAATGCTTACATGGAGTAAAAGCATGAGCCATTGCACATAGTGTCAATGAATAATTTCAAACATACTCTTAATGAACAAACTGTGCGTTTATACTGTTCTTATTCATTCTGATGATGACTGTAGAGAAATCTGGGACACCATCTGATGTAGGGATGTTGTAAATGTATGGCGTATGTGGAGAAATGTTAACATGCTGAGTGCAAGTGATGAATTGGTTTCCCCCTACCTTGCAGCATGCAGTCATATGCCTTCCTGTCCCTCCTCCCGAGGGGATCCCAGAATCCTGTTGGCTCTGCTCCTTCATCAAACTCCCTGATGGTCACCCTGCTGCTGCTGTGGAGACCTGTCTCCAGTGGACAGCTGAGACACACACAAAACGTTCTGCCGTAAATTTCAGGACCTGCTGTGGTTAAACTTTTAGTTTCAGCTTGTACCGACACTCACTGCTCCTTGAGGTTGTTGGCGGTGGTGCGTGCCACCTCCCGTGTGTGAGCCTGAGTCTTACAGCCGTGCCACAGGTAGATGAGGGCGTGGCTCGCGCTCAGCAGCAGCATGGAGACCCTAGAGCGCAGGCTACTGCAATGACAGGCTACCTCCAGCAGGTGGCCCTCCACCTCCACCTCGCCACGCACACAATACAGGCGCCAGTCATCTGAGGGCAGAAGGGCAGTGGGTGAGATCATCTTTTCTTCAATGTACCGTAGAAAAGAAAGTGTCCCAATGAAAATAACACAAAGCAGAGTTTGAAAAACTCCAACATTAAAAAAAAAAATCAAAAATTTTGTTTACTCTGTGAGTTCCCTTCCTCCTCTTCCCTCTTGCCTGAGTGGACCACCATCCCTCCTTTGAAGCACTGAAGGAAACATGGAGGCTCCTTACCCTGCTGGACCTGAACCTACAGGAGGAGGAAGAAAAAGAAGAGATTCAAAATCCATCATTTAGTTTTTGTATAACAGTCCTAGATGAAAAATAGAATAAGTAACTGACACAGAAAATCTGTGTCTCCTGTACCTGTGCTCCTCGCTCCTCATCCAGCTCCACTGTCATCAGTGCTGAAGTTCCCTTCTCACTGACGGTGGCGTTGCGGCCCTGCCAGAAGAAGTAACAACACTTCTCCTTTCCGGCTCCGGCCATCTTCAGCTGCTCCAGGTTCTGTCTCCTCCCAACTGTGAATAGAGATAAGAACGGATTTATTCACCGAATATAAAACTCTGCCTACAGTATAACTGGTAACTTGTATTATGGTTGGTCACTTATATGAGACAATCTCTGACCAAACAACAAACCAGTCGTTTCACGACACAGGCCTAAAATACAGTAGAGGTCATTTTAGTTTCAAATGGATTTTAACGGTCTGTCGACTGGACAGCTCTCCTGTCGACAGCTCTCCCAAAAACATGATTCAGTCGACAGTTCCCCAGTCGACAGTTCCCCAGTCGACAGTTCCCCAGTCGACAGTTCCCCAGTCGACAGTTTTCCAGTCGACAGTTCCCCAGTCGACAGTTCCCCAGTCGACAGTTTTCCAGTCGACAGTTCCCCAGTCGACAGTTTTCCAGTCGACAGTTCCCCAGTCGACAGTTCCCCAGTCGACAGTTCCCCAGTCGACAGTTCCCCAGTCGACAGTTCCCCAGTCGACAGTTTTCCAGTCGACAGTTTTCCAGTCAAAAGCTCCTCAGGATCAGTTCTTGGCCCCTTGATCGTTAGCATAATACATACTGCCACTGGGTCATATTATTAACAAGCTCAGTCGAGTGGAACATTTTGATTAAGTATTAGTGACTCAAAATTTGTTCAACCAAACAGTTGAGGAGGACATCAAAGGGTTACTGAATCCATCCAAAATAAAATTGTGAGGATATCTAAACCAGCTGAGACTCACCTGCCGTGCTGACCACGTACTTCCACTTCATCACGTACGTGTCGGCCTCGTGGAACTGGCCGATGCTCTGGCTTGGCAGCCGGCTGTAGTCAAACTCCAGGATGTGCCACACCTCCACCGCCACCGTGCTGAGCTCGTAGCTCCGCCACTCCTCTGCTTCCACCAGGCCGTAGCCCCGGCCCACGTTGAACCCATCCAATCGGGTGCAGACGGGCCCATGATGGAGACGGAGCATCAGAGAGGCGTCATAAGCGTGGGGCTGGTCAGACGGCTCCTGTTGTGAATGTGAAATAAGAGAAATCTGGGTCAGTACCCTCTGAGCAACACTGATTACAAGTACTAGTCCAAGTCCTGGACTACATTTGGGCACCTTTGGATCCAACATGTGGTCGTTGGTATTCCTTGTGGGACTGGGAGTTTTCCTGGAGTCACTCCAGTCCACAAACTTCTCTTTGAACAAGGTGGTTTCATTGTGTTGGGTCAGTCTTCCAAAGATGGCCCAGTCCGGTCTGCCCTGACCCTTCCTACAGCAGAACCACAAACAGAACATCAGTGACACTGATATTATAACGCTATTATGAGAAAGCTTCTCAGGAGACAGTTTTAGCAGAATTAATGATGATCATTATGAGGATTTATAACTTTCACTGTATGAAAATGGACGGTTTTACCCTCCATGTCCATGGACGTTTTCAATATGGGGACCTGGACTGTTGCACTGCGTGAAACTGGATTGTGAACCTAGACTGTTTCCCTGTGTGAACCTGTTCTGTGAACCTGGACTGCATCACTGCTTGAACCTGGACTGCTTCACTGCGTGAACCTGGACTGCTTCACTGCGTGAACCTGGACTGCTTCACTGCGTGAACCTGGACTGCTTCACTGTGTGAACCTGGACTGCTTCACTGTGTGAACCTGGACTGCTTCACTGTGTGAACCTGGACTGCTTCACTGCTTGATCCTGGTGTGTTTCACTGCGTGATCCTGGTGTGTCTCACTGTATTAATCTTCAAGGCATCTAGTAGTAGTACATGTTTCCTTACTTTGGTATGAGTGGGTTGCACTCTCCCGGGTCCAGTGGGTTGATGTCACAGTTTGTGTAGTCAAAGGTTCCGTTCCACAGGTGCTTGGCGAGCTGGAAGGCCACCTTCCTCTGAGCCAGCGTCACTTCCTTCCCGTGCCAGATGTACATCTCACTGCCGAAGTCGAACACCAGCACCTGCACAGAAAAATCGATACCGGTTTGTTTCACCAATGGGTTCGTAAAAAATATTCAATACCAAATCAAGATGTCAGGTTCTCTGACCTCCTGAGGGCTAAGAAGCGAACAACGCGGCATCTTGGCCCAGAAGTCGTCGTCTGGAACTAGTTTGTCATCCATCAGTCGGTAAATACAGTTGGTCTCCACTATGGCGCCCTCATAGAGCTCGTCTTCATCTGGAGTTCCAGCAGCTATAACAAAAAGACAAGCTTGGGTTTCATTTCTTCCCCTAGGTTCTGGTTAATGTCACACGGTAAACACCTTACATTGAAAACTTGACTGTCCTCCCAGAATCTTCCAGAACTCCTTGGCAGCGTGGCTGTGGGTGCCTCCGCTCTCCTCGATGACCTGCACATATTTAGCCCGACAACCCAAATCTTTCTTGCTCTGGATGAAGTTGGCCAGCTCTGAAGCCTGAAAGAAGAACGGCTTATTAGCAGAGTAGCAGCTAAATATTTGGCCAGAACTGGCTAATTTTACAGTTTGTTGAGGTCTTTTTTTGAAAATAACAAAACACAAATTGTTGGGCAGGTTCTTATTATGAGGCTGCTTGAAATTTGACTAAAATATGGTTCTTCAAACATGTCAAACAAGAAGCAGGCTATAGAGAAACAAAATATGGTTCAAATATGCTGATTTTACAACTTGATGTGAGTTCCCTGAGTTATTTTAGAATAGAATAGCTTCATTGTAATTGTTTTAAAAACAGCAAAAACACCGTTTAGCAGCTATTGTTTAGGCAAAAATCAAAGACCAAAAATAAGCAGCAGCATCAAAATATAAAAGCAGATAAAAAATGTTATTTTGTAAAAAAAAATCCCAAAAAAATGCAAAGTTGTAGTAGTAGTATGAAAGTACAAAAGTAAAAAGTATGAAGATAAAAGTAGTTGAATGAAAGTAAAATATATAATAGTAAAAAGTAGTTATATGAAAGTTAAAGTGAAAATAAAAAAAGCTGGTATGAAAATAAAGTGTAAGGGTAAAATTAAAGTAGCAGTATAAAAGTACATAAGTAAAAAGTATGAAAGTAAAAAACTGTTGATTTGAAGCAAGTAGAATAAAACTAAAAAGAAGTTATATAAAAGTGAAAAGACATAAAAATTAGTAGCATGAATGTAAAGAAGTATAAAAATTTAAATGTATAAAAGTAAAAGGTAGCAGTCTAAAAGTTAAAAAATGTTTGTCTCCTACAATCCCCCTTTAAATCCTTAGTAAAAGGTTAAAGAAATATGCTCCCCAACATGTGGAAGACATGTGGTGAGAGAGAATCTGCTGGACTAAAGTCTGTTCGGTACTCTGCAGCCACTTGTGATCTCTGGTCCTGTAGGACCATGGGGTCTTTTTGTGTGTGGGTCTCCCCAGGTTCTCTGGCTGCCTCCAAGAGTCCCCTTCAGCAGAAACAGAACAGAACAGAACTGACCTGAAATAACCCCTCAGAAATAAAGCGTCCCACTGCTCAGAATGTTCCATTCGTCCAATTGAGGTCGGCGCTCTAATCAACCAAGCAAAGGTCACTAGACAAATCTAGGATTTTAACAATAGCCTTGTTTTGTGTCCACTTCCTGCAACAATACCCAGACACGTACTTCTTTCCTCTCTTACTACACACACTTCTTCCTGTGCCGTGACACACGCTGCTTCCTCTCACAGCAGTGTTTACATCCTGCACGTGAAATCAATTCCTTCAATAACACCCTCCCTCCACCTGAGAGAAACAAAACTCTGAACCTTGTTCTTCTCGATGACATTGGCAAACTCTCCGGCCCAGACAAAGAAGTGATGCGGTGTGATGAGCAGGAAACAGTCACCGCTGTTAAGGGATGACGCTCTGGGCTCCACCAGCCTGGTCTGGACATGCCGTCGACCTGGGAGGAAAACACACACAGACACATGGTCTATCGGTGACAGAGCCAAACCGTTGTCTGGGCGTCAAACCAAATCAGGTCCTCACATGGGTTCTTGTTTTTTCACGCAGACGGCGCTTTGTTTTTCTCAACTTCCTCTGCACCACTGACTGTCAATTTTTCTGACCTGCAACTACCTTCCTGTTGTGGTGCAGTCTCTTGGGTTTACAGACAGTGGCGTTTGGAGGACGATCATACCAGGATAGTGTATGTGGACCAGATTAGAGTGATTTAGGGCCCCAGCTGTCACCAGCAGAGACGTGGAGAGGGTGTGAATAGCCATAGTTTGGGTCTCCCATTATAGTTACCCTCTAGAGAGGACACCTTTGACACCGTCCTCTAAAACTGTTTTTTCTTCTACCCACTTAAGCCGAGCTACTGGTGGCGACACACGGCGTTAACCTGCCAAAAATACGTCTCCAGAAAACTAACAATAACGTTTCGGGACTATTAAAATGCTACCTATCCCTTTAGCTTGATAAGAAGTAACAAACCACATAGTGCCATCTATTAGAGGAGGCGGGCTCTTTTAGTCTCACTTGTGGGTCAATTTCACTTCCAGTGGCAAAGAAAGCCATTCAGACTGAGCAGAGATGTTGCTCAGTGCTCTTCTAGCAGGTCATTTGAAGGCTTTAGGTAGCAGAAAAGACACTTTAAGAGGAACCAGTGGGAAATTGAACTTCCCTTTCAGCTAACCGCACGTCCCCTCACTTTGTCAAGGTTGTGCTTTGGTTTGACATGGACATCTTTCCTCTCTGAACAGGAGATCTTTGCCTCAATTAGCTTTACTACCGTTTCCTCTTATTTCACTTTCTGCAATACGTCGCTTATATTTTGCCAAACAATAGAATAGGAAGAGCCAAGGCTAAAATCGGCGTTTGAAAAAACAACAACCTGTTATTAGTTGAAGATGCAACTATTTCAGCAGGTCAGAGTGGTCTGTTGCCTTAACTGACCTTTGATCTGTAAGAGCATGAGCTTCTTATAAGGCACGGCGCTGTTGTTGGACATCTGCTCTGAGATGTTGACGCTGCGCAGATTGACATTGCTTAGGTTCTCCTTGCTAGCCAGACCTGCCAGAGCCACGTCAGAGAAGCCTGAGTTCTTGTTCACTGCAGAGAAAACAGACAAAATCAGTAAATTCAGCACCTACGCACCCACAGGACGACAGCCAGAGTGTTAATCACCTCTGGGTCGCCACATGGCTACAGCAAATATAGAATCTGGCGGAGATTTGAAGTGTTTTTGCTCTAAGATGAAAAGGGAAGTTGGAGGACTACAATCAGAGGAAACTGAATCCAGCTCCAGATGTGGAACAGTCCAAGACCCTCAGCTTGAGTGGGTTATTTCACAGCATGGAGAGACAATTTAGAACTTTTATAATACCAAAACTACAAGAGAAAATGCTTTTTTAACCAAGACTGCAGTCTCTGAATGATTCCAGCCTTCATGACAAGCATCTCTAGGATTTGTTAAGACTTGATGCTTGCCAGACACCCGCTACTAGCTCGGTAATATTCCTGGGTTTACAACCGCCCTCAAGTCTGATTGATTTTCTCTAAATTGTTCCAAGACTTCTTCTGGGACCAAGTATTTGAGGCCTGCTTGGGATCATTATCCTTTAGGAATCGATCTTGGCCTTTACTACTCGCTTCAGGAGAAGCAAAACAGCCTCAGAGCATCATTGAGCCGCGAACATGATTCACTAAGAAGGATGTTCCACTGATCCATGGACCTCAAAAGCTCTAGTTCGATTTCATTGCTCAAGAGAGAAGCAGCGCATAGCTTTTGTGCCCGATATAGATGGTTCTGAGCAACCGGGGAGACCTCCATCAGCATTGGTGGAGGTGGAGGCTAGTTTGATTTATTGCATATAGATAAGATATATATACAGAGAGACAAACAACAAGATATAGAGCTAGCTGGAGACAGAGAAAAATAGAGAAGAGAGGGATAGAGAGACAGAAGACAAACAGAAAGAGAGAGAAAATACATAAGAGAAAATACACACAGACAGACAGACAATAGATAGATCTCCTCACTCCTCTCCGTCTTCATCCTCTTGGTCTCGAGCAGACCGATGTTGAGCCTCTGCTCGGTGTACTCGTGTCTGATGTCCTCTCTGGCCGCCAACGACCTCATAGGGTTCCTAGATGCTTGGACGTTACGGGCTGGACGCACCGCTCGCTTGTGCTGCACCATCTCCGAGGTCAGCCTGAGGCAGCGTCAGAAGTGAAGTGTCACCATGATGATTTAAGAGGAGCATTGTTACTTAAACTGCGCCTGAGACCTTACTTTGGCGCTTGGGGGTCAAATATGGCATCGAAGTCATCATCTATCTCCAACTTGCTGGTGGTGGCAGGAAGCTCCTCCACTTGGCGGTAGAATTTGGAAAAAGCTTCATCTTCAAGGGTCATCACCTCTTTTACCTTCTTTTCTGTAACTGTGATGGTTGCCTCTGGCAGTGCAGAAGCTGAGGATGGAACAAACAAAGCAGTGTCAGGTAAATACATACAACACCTATAACTTGTTTATTCTACACGAGGAAAAGCCTGTGAACACATCACTGGGGTCAAGTGGCAACGTGTTTATCTATTTATTCATTAATGGATCTCAAATTTACACTGAAATTTGGAGAAGCCTATTCAAGCTGACGGGTGAGTGGCGGGACAAACCCTAGACAAGTCACCAGTTCACGACACGTCAACACAAAAACCAACCACTTATCCCTGCGGGTAATTTAGAGTACTAGTATTTGGGACTGTGGCAGGATCCTACTGAACCAGGAGCTTTAATGCTGTGAGGTTACTTTGTTGCCCCAGGTATAAGTTATAGTGTCATCAGCGTAGCGAACAACGCTGACCTTTATTGTTGATCTTGCAGAGGAATGACTCCAGCTTATCCAGCTTCATGTCCGACTCCAGGTACAGATCTGGTACAGCCTTGATCTCTGCAACACACAGACACACACATATAAACACATTGAGGGCTGTTAAACAATACATTTAGTACGTGTCTAATCCAGTAAATATCCCATCTTCAACAAAACGAGCAGTCGAGGTTCTGTTGAGTCTCACTTGTTCCACTGATGAACCTTGTGGAACAAAATGGGATTTACCTATTCTTGTGATTTAAAAAAAAAAATTTGTTTTCTAAATTGATGTTACCGATGTTGCTTTGAGAAAGTGTCTCAAACCTTCTTGGATGAATTCAAATACGGCAATTTTAAGAGATTAGCATCAGGTCAAATCCAGCACAGGTTTACCCAGCTAAATTAACTGAATGGCTCCATGTGACAATGGGTAACCAGAGGAAAGCTGACAGCAGCAGGTAGGTTTAACCGTAGACAGCGATGTACAACTGACCTTCTTGTGGTTTAGAGATAGCAGGACTGTTGTTCTTGGCTTTAGACGACATTGATGACTGGAGGGCTGACGGCGAGGCCAGACCTGATGTATGAACACAGAAAAGATGAAGGCAAGACAAGTTCTCAAGACATTTTAATGTGGGAAACCTGAAGTGCCCGTATCTACCCACAGTTTCATCATATGAACCTGGGCTGTATCACCGTGTGAACCTGGACGGTTTTGCCGTAAGAACCTGGATTGTTTCGTTGTATGAACCTGGAATGATTACCCATGTGAATCTGGACTGATTCACTGTATGAACCTGGAATGATTCACTATGTGAATCTGGAATGTTTCAGTGTGTGAACCTGGACATAAAGTATTTGTCATTTGTCTTCAGTTTCACATAACATGATGACCTCTGACCTTTCTTCATCATGCGTGCAGCCACAGTGAACTGGGTGGAGTCGTTGGCGGCTCCATAGCCTTTGGTCTTCCAGGCCTCCTCCTGAGCCACGATGAGCTCTTTCCTCTCCTGGATGGACATGTGAGCATCGATGCTCTGGCAGTCCATCTCAGCATCGGCTATCCTCTAAGAACAGAAAGAGGAGTTACTGTTAGTTACTCTGTGCAATCCTGACGGAGCCATACTTGACAAGGGTTGTTAAATCTATTATGCTCCATTATAGCTTATTCATGAAAGTGTGTCACATGACACTATGAGGAATAATACACCAGAGAAGAAGAGAATAGAAGCAGTACTGCATCTTATGCTGCCAGTGCAGTTTTCACAGTTTCCGAGCCCTTAGAGGAACAATTCACCCGTAAAGAACATTCAGTCATGATCTACTCATAACCAAGAACCCAATAATATTAAACATCTTTGCTGCTCGGCAGGAGGCTCTACTTGGGAGAACTCCTCTGTGGGAGCGTCCCTAAACCCATTGCTGACAGGAGGAGGGCGGAGAGGTACGAAGGTGCAAGGTTAGAGAAAGACTTTGAAGGTGAAAAGGAGGATCTTATAGTCAATGTGGCTTTTGATAGGGAGCCAGTGAAGCTGCAGGAGGACAGGGGTGATGTGTTGTAAGGAAGGAGTTCTGGTAATGATGCCGGCAGCGGAATTCTGGACCAACTGCAGTTTACAGGGGAGCTTGAGTGGAGGACCAGAGAGGAGTGAGTTGCAGTAATCGATATGGGAGGTGAGAGTGATGGAAGGAGACGGTTGATATTGTGTAGGTGGAAATTTGCAGACCGGATGATATTATTAATATGTGCTTCAAAAGCTAATGTGCTATCGAGGATGATACCCAGACTCTTGACTTGGGGAGAGGGAGGAGCAGTGGAGCTGTCAATAGTCAATGAAAAAATGTCACATTTGAGTGGTTCTGGCAACAACGAGGAGACCCTTTAGTTTTATTGCTGATGAGTTTGAGAAAGTAATAAGATAAACTAGTTTTAATTTCCGGGAGAGAGTAAGAGAGTACGATGGTGGAAGGGTTGTGTTTGGCTTGGAGGACAGATAGAGCTGTGTGTCAACTGCGTGGAAGTGAAAACCAAATAATAATAAATACCCTGTAGTGACTGGGGAGAGCTGTGATCAAAATGAATACAGTAGGAATACATAAACTTGTCCTCCCATCCCTTATTCAATGTTAATATACCCCTAAGGACCGCCTACCTTAAATAGACTGAATCTAGCACGCATTTAATTGTCTTTTATTTTCCATCGGAACTTTCAACCATACCAGGTTGTGATTGTTGATTATTGATCTTTATATTTATGCTATGTTCTTGTTTTGTTACAAAAAAAGGCTGTTCTACCTAAATAAAGATATTTTTTATAAAATATGATAGTTCAGGACTGATGTAACTTAAAAGCATAAAGTCAGTAAGTCAGTTTATAATAGTATATAATAATATATACTATTCTATTGTATGTATATAAAATAGAATAGTATATAAATATGTATATAAAGTTATTCTTTTTAACTTTCTTGATGTCATTGTCCAACTCTGAGCCATTTTTAAAGTTAAAGTTTATATCATAGGTAAAAGTTTCTTTGACCGAATTACTGTGAAATTCACCAAAAGCTCCAAAAACATGCACACAGGACATGTAGAACCGGGGTGATGGGTTAGAATGAAGTTGGTTAAAAATGTTTACCAACAAATTGAGAGCCAATTTATTTTTGATCCTTTTAAGTCAATACGGGGAAGAACCGTGGCCAACTCTTCCATCGGCGTGGAGGCGAGTAGATAATGTTTGACATTCCCATTGAAACAGAGGACAACCTCACACAGACTGATGGAAACATGAGAGCATCTTAGTGAGTAGACTCATTCACAAGATGCACATCTACAACCTCCGTCACATTAAACACGCTCTCCCTCAACACCCAGAGGAAAAATGTTGATTTTCAATTTTCTGATGGACGTTTTAGAGCTACACTTTAAAATGAAATGGAAAAAAATAAAAAAGTACGGGGAAGGGGGAGTTGGGGGATTTGCAATAAGTGTCACGGGGTCACCTTCCGTCTCCAGGGGTGTCTCTCATCCACCTGCATGGGTCTGGGAGTTCTGGTGGCCTTTACAACCACAGGGACGGATGAGAAAGTTAGAGATGAGGATTTAGAGATGAGGAAGAAAAAATGGCAGAAAATATGTCCAAGCTCTGCACATGCTTGACGTTATGTTGACAAAGCCAGGGGACAGGGATATAAAGAACTGCAGAAGTGATTATCATCTGCGTGGCTGCAGCTGTAGGTCATGTAAGAAAAGGCTTAAACCGTGACAGAAACACACAAGTATGGCTGAAGAGCATTTTGAATGGACTCACAAGACTATTTCAAGTCAAGCTGAAGCTAATCGTATTAGCAATGAGGTCTAGAGTTCTGTGATGAGGCGCTGGACTTGGGGAAGGGGAAGCCATGCATGCATGCCGAAGCCGATGCAGCAGAGACCTACCTGGCTGATCAACTCATCGGGGGAAGTGTAGAAGGGGGGTTCAGGAGAAGGAGAGAAAGTCGAGGCAAACATTGGCTCCTGTCGAGTCGTCGCCACATGAGGAGGAGACACAAACAAATAAAGAGAGATAATTGAAATTAAATTGGAAACAATTGTAGGAGGTCATTAGGTCCAAAGTCCTCCACAGACCAGGGACCTCATTTATAAAACTGTGGACAGAATTTGCATCAGAGGGTGTCGTATGGACAAAAATAGGATGAGCACATCCTACGCTGATTCACCTTTATAGATTACACACCACTCAGAGTCGGGCGCAGCATGTGCAGGCGTCATGCAACTTCAAGTGAAGTCAGTGAAACGCCTGTAATTAATATTAATGTCTACTGACAGAGTCATCCATGGCTCAATGACATGACTCTTTCAATATATGATGAGAAACAGACTTATATCTGCCTGACTGAGGCATTGGAAATGGGTTCAGTGTTTTATTTCATGGAATGAATTTTAATAACATGAGTACCGTTTGATAATGACAGAAACTTCTGAAGGCTTGTTGCGGTAACAGATATCTCTCTATATGTTCTCCGAAAAAGATGAATTGAACACATTTAGATTATTCATTGTACTATGAATAATCTTATTGGCTTTGTGGGTTTTATTTGGACTTATTTTACACAAAAGTTTTAATTTCAAACAATTTTCTTGTTTCATCCTTCCATCTTTCCCCATTTATCCAGTTTATGTGCGTACATATAGGTTAGACTTTGTCCGGAGGACCGCACATTCCGCCGCCAGCGTTGAAAGTTGTGCACACGTTCCTTTGTGCATATGTCGGGTTTATATTCTGAAATGAGGCCCATGGACTTTAGAGACCGGACAATCATTTTATGTGCATTTTTTATTTCTAAATGTCTATCTGAAGATTAGTGGGACCTAATTACTATACAACCTAAACATCGTCTTTGAACAGGAAATACTTTAATCTAAATACATGTCCTCATGCTGGGACAATGGCTCTATTCTTCTGTAGACCACCAGAGTCATCAGTGAGCACCTTCTCTTAGAACAGGTTATTCCGATGCAAAAACATAAAGTGCAAAAACTTCAGAAAAAAGATATTAGAACAATCGATAAAGTTTGTTATCCTGAATTTATTTTTTATAGTCACCTTAAAATTTCCATTTATTGCGTATTTACAAACATTGGAAATGCTTTTTGAGTTTTGAATAATAGCCTTCCTATCTTATGAAATTGTATACATTGTTTTATCCTTGAACATGCAAGGTGAGAACTAAATTTAAATATAGACGGGTTTCAGTTTTGTGGAATGAATTAAATGTTGAGTTTTAATTATGTTGCTTTCTGTTGTGATCCAAAAAAGCAATAAAATGTAAAATAATTAAGGATTATCATACAAAATGATTAAAATGTTAAATAATTGTGAATTACAATGTAAAGTATAATGTAATTATGTATCTTCGGTGTTGGTAATGCTGATATTCCGTTACATTCTCAGGATGATAGGATAAACAAAAATAAGCCTAGGGCTCCAGCCTATTCCTTTGTAATTTATTAGCCAAGAAAAAATGTGTATGAAATAATCTTTGTTTCTCAAAATGTATGTAACCGAAATCAATTCATTCATTCCTACTGAAGAGCAGTATGTATGATGTCATAGTGATGAAAACAGGAAGTGAAGCTTTAAAAAGATCCTGAAACCACTAGCGGGATAAATCATATTACTAACACATCCTCCCCACATCACCCACACAGACCACCACCACATGTCCACACTAACACACGTGTGACACCCAGGATGTATTTATCAAGACAGAGAGTTAGCATTCACTGAAGGATTCAGAATTTGGTTCACCATTACAACCCAGTACGAGTATTTATGATCTGGATAAATACCATCACAGTGTGGGAGATCTGGGACTTGCACGCTGGCCTTACCAAGAGCTGGTCGGACAGAGCAAACTCATCAATCGCCATCGGCGGATCGTTGCCCTGCAGACAAGCAGCCGCAGGAGAGAGGGGACATGTTTCCTGAATACTTTCCTGAAACTTTGCTCTGCTTCACTTTAAATGCATCAATATGGCGTTTTTATGGTGATAGGGGGTAAAATGTGTCTTTTTTATCCTAATACAGCAAAAAAAGTATTTATGTATCAAAAAGCAGTGCTATTTTTAATTTATTGACATGTACGACAATTTATTAATTATAAAAAAGAAAATGCAGCAAATTTCATATCATGTTGTCATTTAAATAAATAGGGGCATCATTTAAACAAAATGTAATTTGATCCCTCAACTATTGAAAATAGTTTGATCACACATCATATGTGTGATCAAACTATCACACTGATCATAACCCTCAAAAGATTTGAGGGTTATGATCAGGTGTGAGGTTAGTTGGAAGCATTAAGTCAGTATACGTGTAATATAATGTTAATACATTATATTTATTGAAGCTGTAGTATGAAACTTTGTGCAGCAGGTAGATAAAGATGTGTGTCCTCTAGCTTTGGTAGAAGAGCAGACACTGAATGACAGCAGGGAATAAAAATATATGTTTTACTTTTTTATAAAAAGCACACATCTTTTTCATTCATACATTTTTTAAATGCCTTTTATAATATTTGAATAAAAAGACATTCAAGGATACAAAGGCATTGGATGCATTCTGTTTCAGTTTAGGGCTGCATAATCTTTGGGATCATTCTTCTCTAAGCTAATTCAGTTTAAATTGTTTGAATTATGCCGACTGAACTGACAAAACAAGACGTTGCACTTTATAGAGTCGTCGAGCTGAGTCCAAATGACCATAATAATCAAGAGACAGCCCACATGGTATGAATGACTGTTGTTGTAAATATGACTAAACAGAGAGGAACTATCCCACACGATCCCCCTGCCCTCAAAAACAGCCTAAAAACCCAGTCAGCATGCAGAGGATGAAATCAGGTTTATTTTTAGAGGGTAACGATCATCCAAACAGAGACAGAGGTCAATAGAAGAACGAAAGCTTACAGTCAACATCGAAAGAAGAGTGACAGTCAGACAGAGGCTCTTCTAAACATAAACACAATTTCCTTTTGTCTCAGTAAACATATAAAAACATTTATGTATATAAGTATTTTATATTCAGGCTTTAAAATTCCACATCCTCTATTTGGTTCATCTCTTATCAAATCAACAATGACAAATAAAGAGTAAACGTCTCACATAAAATAAGACCGCTTTTTTATGACCTGAAATGTCAAAATCAAATAATTTGGGCAAATTCAAATTTACTTTTCCATTTGTGTTCAGATGACGTGCGATGGTGTTCATCCAGTATCACTATTATAAAGTCTATTAAATTAGAAATTTGAAAAAGTTTAAAGAAGTTTTGATGTGTCGATTGATTTCATTTGCGAATCAGATAATATATATAACTTTAACCATTGTCACTTTTTCCTGGTGAGGTCAGCAAAGATGACGGTCAGTGTTCCAGATGGCAATGATGAAACAAAGATGGCCTCAGGGAAAGTAAGATAGACAGACATTGCTAATGCAATAGTCTGTATGCGACAGACAAGATATTAAATTAGCTGAGAACAGCAAAGGCATTACTAAGTCGGTGCCACCAAAAAGCTACATTTTTGATAGTGAAATAATATCGGATAAGGATTTAAATATCCCAACAGAAGCAAACACAAAAAATTCAATTTTGGAAGTCAGTCAGTGTGTTAGCATTCTCTTCGGCAAGTTTTGATACTACTTAAATAAATTTGGAAAGAAGTCTTTTGTCATTGGATCTATATTATTGATTTTCAAACAAACGTTCTGGGGGGAAAAATAAAATCTGATTTAAAAACACAATAAACTCAAGGACCCATTCCTGAAGGAGCAGCGGGCGGCACCTCATGATTTAAATATCAAGATAGTTACAAACAAAATCAATTTAATTTCAGAAGCCAGTCCATGTGTTGGAAGTTTTGATACTACTACTCAATAAACATGCAAAGTATTATTTTTTTAATTGGTCCTATATTTTTGATTTTCAAACAATATTTTGATTTTCAAAAAAAAAAATCTGGAAAAACAAATTTGATTTAAATACAATCGCATCAATTATATTATAATTTGTATTATAAAGAATCCTGTGAACATAAACGAAGTTCAAAGTAACTTTTCCAATTATTGATTTTTAGTTATTTACAAGTTAAGGACGGCAGTGGTTCACTTTCATACTTGAAATGAAAACAGCATGCGGCATGACACTGTGTGACTGATCTGCATCGGATCCAGAGAAAAGTCCCATCCTTGAGACAGTCCAAGAACAAAAACAAGTCTTTTGAGACAGAACAGAAGGAGAAGATGCAGACAAAGACGATACACCCCCTCTCTGTTTAGAAATATCCAGAACTGTTCCTGCAGGTGTCTTCAGCACATGGCTTTCATGGCTCTCATCCTTGTGTTGTTCACATGATTCTATCTAGTGTTCAGTGTAAACATCTCCACAACCTCAGAGGCCGATGCAGTAAATGCTTGTGACGCTGCAGCTCAAATCAAATTACTCTGAATTAGTGCGGCATTCCCGAGGCGTTTTAAAGTGGTTAAGTTAAAACCATATCTCTGTGTTTTTACACCCGTTTTGAATTTTAGTACAGCAGCGAGACACCAGCCATCCGGTCAGGTGGTTACCTTCGTCTTGAGGTTCTGCTCCATCTCCAGGAGTTGAGCCTGCTGGTCTCCCATGGCCGCCTTTGCCAAATCCTGCTTCTTATTGATCCTGTTTTTCCAGTCTCGCTCACCGCTTTTCTTCAGCAAAGCCACTCTGAAGGAGGGAGAGAACGTTTCCATGACAGACAAAACAGGAGGGAGCTGCTCAAACGTACAATATATTTCAGCAAAAACCACCAGAGATGATTCTCTACCAGTATTAGAACTATAAGAACAGTAAGTGTATCTGTCATAACTGTTGTGTAGAATCCATTCTATACCATTCTGCCATTGCTTTTGAGGAATGGATGGAGCATCAGGGCCACACTGAGAAATAAATTAAAACTGCAGATTGGGAGAAAAAGTCATAATTAATTGTAATTAATTACGACTTTTTTCTGATATGAGTGACATTTGTAACTATACATAAATAGAGTGGTTATTTGTGAGAATAAAGTGATAATTTTATTAGACAAAAAGTTAATTATTATCATGTTATTAGGGGAATAAATCTGTAATTACAGGAGAATAAAATCTTTATTTTATAAGACAAAAAGTCATAACATTACAAGTCAAAAGGCAGCACTACTAGGACAAAAAAGTCATAATTTCACAATAGTATAAGTTATAGAAATAATAAAATAAGAGAAACATTTAAGTACAAGAAAAGTTGTACATGACAAAAAGTCGTAATATGAGAAAAGACGAAATTATAAGCTGAGAATGAAATTACAATTTCACTCTCAGAAAATTTCAATTTCATTGCCGTATAATTACATGAATAAAATTGTAAATTTTAGGGTGACAAATTATAAATCTTAATTTGTCAAACAAAAATTGACGAATAAAGAGAAATTAAACTTTTTGGGCATGAGAAACTGAGTCGGCTCACAGTTCCTGATGCTTTGGTAGAGCAACCAGAGTTGCTGCCAGAGTACTGATAATGTTCAGTCATTGGCGCACTGATGAGGTCAGACAAGAGTTTCTGATACTATCAAACATTCTGATTCATCTTTTAGACCCTCTGGCACACCACAGAAAATGGTAGAATAAATCAATCATCCTTCATTTATGGTGCCACTGTGGTAGACTTTCATCTTAACCATCTGGGGTCTGATGTCAGGCTGGCATGACTCGTAATGTTCTGTTTATACTCTCCACTAAATGATGCTTATCAGACCAATGTTAGGCATATTTGGTCTAGGACGTCATCTTAAGTCGTAAACTTCACTTCTATGTATCTTTGCCTACGAAATCTCCCAACATTAACCAAGCTGTCTTCACAATGTCAGACCATAGACTCTGCCTCGGTCATACGCTCCAACTTTGAATTTGTAACTCTTTGAACGTTTGGCAATACTCTCAATATGACTAACCCTGCTCTCCATCTTCCCCTTAACCTTACCTGCTTCACCTGCAACCAAACGTTCAACAATAAACACCCCTTGAGCTGTTCTGACCTTCTGTCTTGAGTCTTCATTTGGGTCTGCTAGTTCCTAGAATTAATGCCATCGAACTTTCAGATCACATGACCTACTCCTCTAATGAAGGAACATTGGAAGGATTTATTTAAACTGATATAATCTTCCCTGAAATGAATTTTTGACTTGTCCAGGATGTACCCCGCCTCTCGCCCACTGTCAGATGGGATGGGCCCCAGCCCTCTGAACCGGATAAGTGGTTACAGAAAATGAATGTGATGAAACATGTGGCCTGTGGGCAGCTCCAGGATCACAAAGTGAAGTATAGTTTGAGGAGGACAAAGGCTCAATTATTGAGCTCTCATCTCTGACTAGGGAGAAAACAAGAACCATGATGGTGGAGTCAGGGTTGTGTCGGTGCCCTCTGCCACTCTCACAACAACCCCTCTGTGACCCAGTGAGGCAACGTCCTGTTCTGCCCCGGGGGCCCCAAACAACAGGATGAAAGTAGCGAGTAGAAGTCGCCATCTGTGTCGGTCACATGTGCCTCTATTATGACACCAATCAATAAACTGTGGTTGCTTTAACAACTTTGCATAACTAGACCAGAACTCTCATGCTAAGCTTCAGCAAAAGCCAAAGTTATACATGAGGAACAAGTTGATTTAAAATCTACTACAGTGATTTTATCTCATGTTTTATAATAAAGAGGGCTTCTGTGCAGGATGCTTATATTTCAGGATATGTATACAGACTGAACACTAGAGCAGACTTTTCAATTTTAAAAGGTTGAAGTGGCAGAAAGACGATGAAACATTTCCCCTCAAAAAACAATAGAG
Organism: Lophius piscatorius; assembly: GCA_009660295.1. Taxonomy (NCBI): domain Eukaryota; kingdom Metazoa; phylum Chordata; class Actinopteri; order Lophiiformes; family Lophiidae; genus Lophius; species Lophius piscatorius. The sequence continues at coordinate 40,873 of VRLP01003611.1, read as the reverse complement.
GAGGAAGACGATGAAGACGCCGTTAATGGATAACTTGTTTTGTATTTCGACAAATTACTGATCATACTCACTATTTAGCGCATGCAAAAGCAACAGAGCGTGAAACCTGGCTGTCAAAGGAAACATGAAGATCCATCTCAAGAAATCAAAGAGGTAAACTGATGAAATCCACGCAATACGCCCTGGGAATTCAACTCGGCTAGTGATGGATGGTGGCACGGTGCAGAATGCTTGCTCTCCCTGTGGTGCGACGCAACCGGCTCCGGGTCTGCCCGGGGTTGGATTGCAAGCTTTACAGCACCACTGTCCATGCCTGGAACTGGCCACTGTGATGTGTAACAAATGTTTCCCTCCATCACCATGGAAGTTGAATTCCCCTTACCCGTCAACGGTTTCAAGAGTTGGGTCTTCGGTATTTCCTCTGTGAGGTTTTGAAATACAGAAATACCATAAGACCTATGGGCGTTCCATTTTTGGATTATCATTCTCTATGAGCACAGTGGATGGTGGATACAATTATTATTATGAAAAAAAAAGCTCATAAATATATATTACTAAATTCACTTTTTGTAGCCTTCACCCTAATTCATTATTTCTTTATTCTATACCCTTGATACTGCTCTCAGTATAACCGTTTTTCCATGGCTGGAAATGAAAACCCACTTAATCGCTGTTTCATCCTCACCGTCTCATTTCGTGTCTCCGTCCAGCCCATAACCCAAACTCAAAATTAAAGTGAATTTTCTCTTCTTTCGGCCCTAAAATTAAGAGTATTTCAGATGATTCAGAATAGAGATGTTTAATTGGCTCACCTCTCTTTGATGGACATGCGTCTGGCCGTCATCATGTCGCTCATCTCGTCTCCCTGCTGAGGCTGACCGGGGTTCCAGGCAGCTGCTCTGGATGTCACAGCTGTGGACTCTGTGAAAGCAACCAGATATGTGAGTAAAATCAATAACTTGATGATTTTGCTGCTTCAGCAAGGTTTCCGAGGATACAAACAGGATTTGAAATGCAATATGCAAATTGTTCCAGTTATCAAACTTGCTTATTCCATTCAAAAATCCAGTGACGACAGGGTTTTGAAAGGAAATGAAGTGCTGGATAGTAAATAAGTGCATGGCTCTATGATCATTTAATTATTTTAAATCCTTTTAAGGTCTGGGAAGTTTATCTCATTCACCTCTAGATTTTATTCAGGTCCTTTTATACATTCTATTTAAATTATCTGTATTTTGAATTTTCTGTCTGTGTTTTGTGTACAACCTACTTTAAATGAATTGGCCTCAGTGGGATTAATAATGTTGATTGAACTTGAACTGGTTTCTTTTTACTTCATGTATCTCCAAACACGTTGGCCGTTTCGGATTATCTGGAGAGTGTCACAAAGTTGAGAAATAGGCTCATCCCATGAAAAATAGTCTTCTCTCCGTATGTTTGATGAGCAGCTCAGGGAATCGTGGGAACCAAGAGGTTAGAAGCGGCACAGATGCAATTCACCGGTCTAAACATCCAGGCCTGTCGATCAAACAAACCCTCTGAAACACTGATGTTTCTGTCTGTGCATCAACGCCACTCAGCTCTGTCTCCACTGAACGACAGCAGCCGCCTGACAGACGACTGTGGCCGACTGACTGCAGCCAATCACAGCGTTTGTCTGCTGAGACATAAAGGGTGCCTCAAAACCGCAGTTTGAAATTTTCACAAACACAGGAAAAGGAAGTTTGATAACTGTGATCTGAAATGAGTGAGTCTTACAGTTTGTTGTTTACATGATTAAAGGCTCATGCCTCTAAAACATCTTATTCAATATTTTTTTTCTGTTAAAACAACAATAACTTCATTTGAAAATTGTTTATCATCTTACCAATCATTCACATATAAAAAACACCTACAAAGTTTTCAGTCTTTGCAGGAAAAACATGGTTTAGAAGGAGAATTTTTTTTTCTGATTCATCTAAATAAGACATTACCTCAACCACAAGGGTGAGATCACAGAGTTATCCAAAATGAAATCACATAATATATTAACCCTTTAAAGTCGCCAAAGGAAGAAAAGTATTTTAAAGTTATAACTTGGCATATCTTATTTCTTTGTGGATGTCATTATAAAGTAATTTCATGACGAAACTTTGTATTTCACAGAAAATAGTCAATTTTATTTACAGCATATTCACAAACATAAGCTTGACCTTTTGGTAGAGCATGATTTGAGAAAATAATTTGACCCTTACTAAACCTTTTTGTTGTTGTATCGCGTCCCATAATTCTGTTCAGTAAGTTCTCACACGCAGTAAAATTTGCCAGAAAATACCTTACTTATTGAAACGACTTCTTTCAATAGCCATGGTTAATGCATCCTCCTCGGTGTCCAACAGGCTCTATCCTTGGCTCCTTACTCTTTGGCAAATAAATACTGCCACTAGATCATATTTATAAACAGGTTCAGTCACATTTTTTAATGAGAAGTTTCGATTCCCAATGTGTTTCATCCAAACAGGTGAGCAGGACTTAAAAGAGTTAATTAAATTAGCAGATTTCAGTGTTTCCACAACAAACTCTACAGATTGGGCAGAACATTACTGGAACAATATTATGAGATACTTCAAGACTCCTAAACTAAACATTAAGCATAGGATTGAAAGTACTTAACACACAAATTCCATTTAATTTAGAGACTCTAAATTTGGATCCAGGCCCTTTTGGCCTTTATTACTCAAAAATGAATTGATGAATGTAATACGCCCAATATTAGATGGCATGGAATAATCTTAGAAATATTTAAAATGGTAAACCTTACCTATTCTTTGAGAACCCCAATAGACTCATTTGATCAAATTTTGGGGGAAAAAAACGTATTGGATTTGTGACGCTGCCAATAATACTTTAAGTGGCCTGATTGATTTTTGTCTCTTAACTTTCTGATAGCAACAGTAGAAATGTAAAACACCTCGCTTACGCCGTTTGAGTTCATGAAAATGTCTCAAATGTCAGAGGGTGAGAATTAAAGCAGCATTTAAGTATGTAAAAGCAGGAAATTGATGTGAATAATGTAGGGTACTCATAAAAAATAAATAAATAAATAAATAAAAAAATCTATTTATACAAAAAGGATAAAAAGCTAAATAAATGCTAGTAACAGCATGCTATCATGCTCAAAATGACAATGCTAACATGGTGAGGTTTAATAATTATAATAACGTATACTCTTTACTATGACTTTACTATTAGTTGACCCATTCCTGAGGACTTTGTTACCTAAGTATTGTTTTAGTTTGCTAAAATTAGCTTATCACATCCACATGCAGTAAAGTTAGAATTGGACACATAGTTGTAAAAAAAAAAAAAAAAAAAAAGATATTATATAAGTATATTAAATACAAAAACCTGCTCCTGTGGGATTTGAGCTTGAGTCACCAGCATGGGTTTCAAGCATCACATCAAGTAGACATTAATGACATGAATTATTAAAAGTACCAGACATTGGCAAGTTGGACCTTAATTAATATTGTATATAAAGATCAAAATTAAAAGTATTCAAAAATATGCCTTCATTTTCCGACACACTTAAGGATTAAAGGTGAATGTGATTTATGTTTTTTGCAAAGTCGGACTGTAGGAAACCGATATCAAAACAACGCAGGGTGTCGAATTTCAGATTAGCAGCAATAAGAATAAGGAAGGAGAAAAATAAACATTAAAAAGTGAATATATATTAAAAAAAAAAGGTTTGTCTATAATCACTAAAAGAACTTATGGTTCTTCTTACCTCCACTGATGGACTCCCTCCTCTGACTCTTTGGATACGTTCCTTCTTCCTGCCACTCCTGGAGTAAATGCTTCTCTATGTTCAGCCCGCTTCCCCCCTGTCTGGTCAGCCGCTCCTCCTCCTCCTCTTCCTCCTCCTCCTCCTCCTGATGCAGCTCCCTCTGCTCTCTTCCAGGCTGGGGTAATGGCAGACTCGCCTGTCTGACCACTCTTTGAGGAGAGGGTAACTTCACCTTCCTTCCACCCACATCTTCCTCTTGCGAAAATGTCTGACACCTTTGGGAGTCCACAGAGTCCTGGGACCTCCAAACTGGAGGGGGCAGAGACCGGGGAATGTCGGTGGGGGCTGCTCTGGTTATGTGGATATCTCCAGCATGGTCGGTGGAAACAGTGCCGCCTGCTCTCAGAGAGGAAGAAGATGATGAAGAGGGGAGGTTTCCATAGCGAGAGGCCGAGCCGCTCTGAAGCTGAGTGATGATGGCATTAGAGAGAAACAAAGAAGGAGGTCAGTCAAAAACCCACACAAAGAATCCCGTCAGATACCGACACACAGAATCGCGCTGAATAATCATCACCTGCACTTCCTGACCATCAAAAGGACAGAACAAGTTGCTAGTAAGGCGCAACCCACATCACAAAGCCATGCCAGTAACCCCCATCATGCAATGCATCCTGCTGCAGAAAAAAAAAAAAACTCCCAGATTTCATGTGACCCATGCTAATGGGTCACATATGGAAATCACATACGAAACCAAAAACAAAATTTCCAGGCTTAAAAAAAACACGAAAATATAACATTATAAATCACCCAATGCAACATTTATCGAATCAAATAACCTAAAATACCACTATTAAGTTTTGCTCAATATTGCTCTCATAACGTACCAATTGAATAATTTACTCCCAACCAGTATTCAGAAGGATTTTGAAATTAAGAGAATCAGTTTAAAGTTGAGGTTCTTTTTTAAAAAGGGCTTTAATAAAGTAATTGTTCACCATGTAAATTTAGAAAGTTAGATAGTCTATGATAAAGTAGATTTAACTGTTTTTTTTATTTTTTTTATCTCTATCTGTATCTCTCAACCATCTATCCAAACATAAAAGCAAGATCAAACATTATAGCTCAAACCAACCTGACATTTATGCTGAGTAATTAAAGGGAAGCAACAATAAACATCCATGGAGAGGTCAGAAGAAACTCTAACTCCAGGTTCTTTTTGCTTCTCTTTCCTGAAAAACTTTCAAAAAAACCGACAAACAATGGCTGCATTAAGTCCTTCAAGCAGAGCTGAAGCGTTTTTGTCCTCCCATCCATCACAGAGGAATCTTTCAATCCCGATCTGTGTCTGATAGCATCACACACCCCCTCCACAGGCTGCGTACTGACACAGCAGGAAGACGAGAACCTGAGTCAGAAGCTTCTCAGAAGCCAAGCCATGCACAGCGAAGCTGGTGATGCTCATTTTCCCAGAAGCTCCACTAACTCAAAGCAAGTGCACGCTGCTTTTTCCCCCACCGGAACCTTACTTGCAGGCGTTCTACTGGGCTGTGAGACAGTCTCTGTTCATCCCTGATGTCTATGTCTGAAGACTCCTGGGGCAGAAACACGCAAATGCTAAAATGCATGGTTGAGGTATTCTCAATTCTGAATGCAGGAATAAGTCATACTACATACTGGTTAAGTGCAAACCTAACTGACCATCATGTAAATGTAAATTTAATATTCATAATATGTTAATGTGACCAATTTTTTTGGTCAAATTTTGGTCATTTCATTTTGGTCTTCTCGTGTTTCTTTATTTGATCATTTGGATGTCTATCACAAAAGACGGCAGGACTCAACAAATGTAAAATGCCAACAGTCTTTCAGGGGGAAAGGTTCCGCTTTACTGCATTCATATCAGTAAAGTAACCTGAAAGATGTAATGCTAGTAATGGTTTTAAACGCATGATATTACATTGAGGGTGATTTACTCATCCGGATTGGTTTCTTATGGATCAATAAATGACCAGATATCTTTTTGAATGTTTTATTTGTTTACAGATAAAATCGTGTTACGTCCACTCTAATGGACTGAGGGTCTGATCCATCCGTTCTAACAGTGTAGGAGAACCTGTCTGCAGTCAAAGGGCTTCCAATTCCCCTATTTGACTAACACACACAGGCCACCACTATCACTGCCTGCAGGTATGGAGAGTTATTTTCTCTCATGCGTGCCTAGAACGTACGCGCTGGTCGGTTGTTGGATTTGGCAAAGTCCAACGTTGGGCGACGTCACATGAGACATGAGGAGACTCAGGATCAGTGTTTAATAATGCAGGTTCTAAATGGCATCCCTGAAATCATATTTGACTCAGAATACATTAGTTTCCTTAAAAAGGAATTAAACAGGACTAGACTATCATGAGAATAAAAGGTAAATAGCTTGAATAATTACAGCAGAAAAATGTTCTAAATTATTAAGTTCATCTCCATCCTACCTGCTCAATGTCTCCCAGAGTGATGGGCTGCGTTTGGTAGCGAACATTGGACCTGCGCTGACGTTTGTCCCCCCTGGTGTGGGTGACCCTGATAGGAGGCTGAGCCAGTCGGTTGAACAGCGCCATCTTTTCTGCCAGGCTGAGATTGCAAAGGTCAGGCTCCTCCTGGCCCTGACGCTGGTCCTGGTCCTGACTCGGTTGTGTCCCGTCCATTGTGGGCAATGCCTGAGAGGCTTGGAACTCCTGGGACTCACAGACTTCTTGCGCTTTCTCCCTGGTGGCAGCGCTCTGCTGCGTGGATGCCTGCAGGCTGTGGCAGGATGACAGAGAAGAGGTAAAGAGGAAGGAGACCTCTGGTAAGCATGGTTGGAGCTCATGCAAGCTGGCAAGTGGCATCCTGAGGCTGCGTGCATCTGAAGACAGCCAGTAAAAAGTTTAATACTGGGTTGTTACATGGTCGGGGTGAGTCATGCCTCTCAAAGGCATGTGAATTTCTACCAGTGGCCATTAAGCTGTTTTTCCTTCCCCCTCTGCAGGAAGGACACGAGGACCCTTACAACAATAACGTCCAATATTACCACTCATTGTTTATTTTCAGGCACCGTCTTACTTTGAATATCATATAACATTCAGTGTCATGTGCAATATTACATTTTTTATTATAATAATTTAATATTTTAATAAATATCATCTGACTTACTTCATCATACTGCATCTTATTTCATCTTGCATTATCTCATCTCCCGTCTTATTATCTTATTCTATCTCATTCCATTTAACTTATCTCATCTTATCTCATTTTATCTTATCTTGCTGTATTTGATCTTATGTCATCTCATCTCACCTTATCTCATTTTATCTCAACTGAACTTTTCTTGTTTTAACTCATCTAATCTTATTTGCCTCAGCTTATCTCATCTCATCTTATGTCATTTTAGCTAATCTTATCTCATGTCATTTTTTCCCCATGCCATCTTATTTATTATCTAATTTTATATCATCCTATCTAATTTTATATCATCTTATTTGATCTCATCTCATCTTACCTCATCAAGTAGGCCGGGCACCAAAACTTAAATAAACAATAAGATAAATTAACTCCTGTGGGGTGAGACCCACTGCAAGCTGGCCCTGGTTAGAGCAGCACGGTGGAAATAAGTTCAGTAAATATCAGTTCTGTTAGTCACACACTGGAGGCCAGTGTGAGCCATGCCAGGTACCTGTACGACGGGACAGTGCTGTGAACTAGGCAGGGGCTTGGCACTCGTGCCACAGTGGTGTGAACACTCACTGTTTGTGGCATGTGGGTGGGGCTGCTACAGTGGTCGAAGAAGAGGACAGTTAGAGAGAAGAAACACATGGGTGGCAGGAAGGAATGAACCACATGGAGGTACGTTGAGGTTAAGTCTTCATCGCTGCCTCATTAAGCTGTCCATTAATCTATCAATCCATTTAGCCATCCATCTATCCAACAATCTATCTGTCTCGATCTAGTAATCTATCTATCTATCCATTCATTTCCAAAACTATCCAGCTCAAATAAGTCTTACGAGGCAGCAATGACGACCTCCTCTGTGGTGACTGGCTGAGTTCTGGATCGGTCTTGAGTTCGTCTCAGTCTCCTGTCCACTGCTGCATTCCTGGACCTTGTTTTAGGGAGTACGCCATCAAAACTCTTCTCCAGTTCCTGAATGGAAACACATGAAAAAAAATCATAACTCAGAGAAAAAACCTCCGCCAAGGATCAAAACCTACCTCTGCACCTACACTGTTCCTTGCTCTCTCATTCTCTTCATGTATTCGGCACATTGTTTTATTCTCTGATTTAAACACCTAGACTTCGTGCAGGAATTTTGTTTAAGAGTGAAAAAAATGTCTTTCAAAAATTTAGACTTAAACAGACTTTGTTGTGTAATTTCCTGTTCCTCTCCATTATCAAACATCACAGGACACATTATTACGTCATGCTCAAAAAGGCTTATTTTCATTTTACTTAATAATAATAATACATTTAATTTATAATGCACTTTACATTTACTTTATTCGGCGCAAAGCATATAGCATCACCAAAATGTAATCATTCTTTGGTAATGCAAGACCTACCACTGGGTAAAATTTCATGCAAATGAAAACAAAACCTCTCTTGTCGGAGGTAATAATGGGATTTAAATCTTAAAGGACACATTCATCCACTTTCATTAATATTTCCATGTAATTTCTAAATCCTTACAGAAATTAGAGTATAGATCCTTAACTGGAGGCAAATTTCTGCAGCAATGAGTGTAAACAAAGGACAGTTGAAGCTCACCCTGAAGAGAGAGCGCTTAGCTGCTACGCTCAGCTTGGCCCGTTCATCTAGCTTCTCTTCATCTGCTGCAGAAATACATAGAAGGACAAGACATTGACATGTTTGCCCTTGTAATATAATATATGATATTACTTTAAACTCTTCATCACTGAATACTTTGATCTAACATCGGCCCTAATTGTAACCATACAATAAGAATTTATTCTCAGAAAATCCGGTTATGGTGTGTCCATGTGTGACAAAAAGAGGGAGGAATTATAACCGCTACGTAGTAGAATTTACATCTGCAAACTTTAATGGCTGGACATATACACACAAACACATATATATTATTTCAGTTCCAGCCATTGTGTTCTATGTCCTATAATACAGCAATAGAACAGGAACTAAGGAAAATTGCATGCATTAGATAGAAAATGTGTTAAAACATCAATTCTGAAGCCGAGATTCCACGATTAAAGCCTAAAAACATGGAAAGCACAGATTTCTTTTTTCTGATGTCAGTATGATAAAAAATGTCAGTGTTAATAGGGACATTTTTTTTGTTTATATTTTCTGAGGATAAATCTATCAATCTCGTTTACACAGTGATTTATTGACAAATCATGGGACCTGTGGTTGAAATAAAAAGAGAAAAGACAATATATGTTCCTAATGAGGCACAACAGTTGAAAAACTGAATGTCTTCTGCATGAAAAATCTGTTCAACAACATTGTTCAACAACATGAAACTGGCGGGCAAGTAATGCAGCTAATGCTACCCCTGTAAACACTGTTCAATCTTGTTCAAACAGGAAAAAGGCAGACCTCGGTTATTTCAGGCAGGTGGTTTTAATCTTTTGGTTGATTGGTATATATGCCCAATAAAAGTAGTAATACAGTGGGTTGTGGGGCAAAAAGTCAATCATTTATCTTTGCTCAAAAGAAGATAAAAGGGTTTATGGAAAATTCTAATTTTTGACAAAATAAAAAAAGCAATTAAATTATTCAATCAATTTATTTATGTTTAGGGGTTACACAGCTCTGCCTTTGTAGCAATGAAGATAAACCTGTGGGTGGTGTCATAGATCAGACACTACAGAGGTGTGAGACACATTCACGCACCACATCACCAAATTTCTTTTGACTGACGCCGCTGGGAGTGTGTGCTTTAAAAAAGGAACTGAGTCACCCGGACTTGTGTCTTTATTTTCATTGGCAACAACACGACGGTCTAGACTTAATTTCTATAGTGAGACTGGACCCTTGCACTGGGTGAGCCTGGATCCTTGCACTGGGTGATCCTGGACCCTTGCACTGGGTGATCCTGGACCGTATCAGACTGAAACAGTCCAGGTTCACACATTAAGTGATATAGAAAAATGAGATGTTAACATAAAGTGTCACGGGAAAGTATTGATTGGCTTTGGAATTATGACCCAGAGACCCTCATCTGAGGAAATTCCCATTCATAAAACTAGAATAACCACTCAGAGGGCGAACATCGGCAAAGTGCCAAAATCTACCTCTTAACGTACTTTGTAACTTCCTTTCGCATTCTCCTTATGTAATCAGCATTTGGATTAATTCTCTGCTCCACACTCGTAGACGTCGAGCAGGATTTGGTTTACGAGTGTGCACAATGTCCTTATAATTTAGATTTAAACAGACATTGGTGCATCATGTTCTGTTTCTCTCCAGTTTAAAAACACCAAAGGAACCGGTCACAGCGATACCAAGGTTAAGGAAAGATTCATGCAGATTCATCCATTAATGTCTTGAGTCAGCCTCTAAATCAACAACCCCAACAAACTCTCTGAGTATCTCCCAAATACTCTATAGTCTTCTGCACCTTCCACTTCAGTGTCTCTTTTCAACCCACTGAGCCCCCAGCTCCACCTCCAAAAGTAACATCAAAGGAACTCTTGAAACTGAGCCCCCAGCTCTACCCCCAAGGAAACATCAAAGGAACAAAGACTCCTTTAAAGAGAATGCCTCGCCATTTTGCGACATCACTGATCCAAATGGCTTATTATTTTACAATGTTATCATCTGTAGCATATGCCAAAACCTACCTCTGGGTAGCATTTCCTGCAAATCCTACGTTTTTCTGTAATCTTGCTAACAGCCAGAAAGACAAACAAAAGCGGGTGAAAACATAACGTCCTTCCTTGGCAGAGGTAATGAGCATAACTTAAAACTTGTAACCATAGAGACGGATAGAACACAAACAATAAAGAGCCCTTAACAGCAAAAGTCACCAAAAAGTCATCTGTGTAGAGAACCGTGTTGAACAATATTAAAAAAGAGTCTAGATCTGTTCTGGAATAGAACCCAACCCCCTCAAAGAGCCAAATTCCAACATATAACCATGGAAATGTTTGGAAACGAATGAAACAAAAATCGGACATTAATTTTGAAATACTTCCTTTAAACAGAGAAATGTAATATTACATTGGGTAATTTCTTTTTCCTTTTGTGAAAAAAAAACTCTGATTTCCTTTTTATATGCAATTCCCCACCATACATCTAAATTTTAATACTCCCGGTAAGGTTTTATGACACAAAAAATGAACAATTTTTACGAAATGTGGCTATTATATATATTATTTAATATTATAAAAGTTGTGAAAGTTGTTTTATATCAAACTGCTCAAAATGATATCAAAGCTGAGGTAATCCAGGATGAGATAAGACGATATAAGCCACGATGACAAAAGATGTGACAGGGTATGATGAGGTAAGGAGAGACGAGATAAATTGAGATAATATTAATTGAGATGATGAGATACAATGAGAAGAGAGATAATATGAGATAAGGTGAGAAGAGGTAAAATTAGGTGAGATCAGATACGATTAAACAGGATAAGATGAGATAAGACTGGATAAGAATAGAAGATAAGAGAAGTTAGGTAAGAGAAGCTAAGATGAGATAAGATCTGAAGAGATATACAAAATTAAATATGGGAAAATTAGATAAATTGAGATAAAAGAGGAAAAAGACTTAATCCCAAAGAAAACTATTGTGCCAGACATGCCTCCAAAATTGCAGTAACATAAATATACAATAATTAAGTAAAGACAAAAGACAATTAGATATAAATAAAAATGATGAGAAGTCAATCAAACTTTCTATTACATATGACAATTATACTGAAACTCAATATGACACATGAAAATGAATATGATAATATGATATCCAATGTAACATTGTGCCTGAAAAATTAATAATGAGAGGTAATATTGCACATGATGTTGAAGAAGTTATATCAGACAGAATATTGGTATTGTTGCTGCAGAAGAAATGGATGCAGTTTAAGAGCCACATGTAGGACAAATGGATTTTACATGTAGTAACAAAACAGGCTGAAAATAAGCCCTATATGACTTAAAAGATAAATATAAAATGGTATGAGGACCTCTTAATAGCATTTAAGCAGTTAGTTCTTATCACTAGAAACCTACTTTGTTTCTTCCTCCCTCATTCTCTTTATGTGTTCAGAACATTGTTTTATTCTTCGCTCCCTGCTTCTCTTTTATGTTAAAGAGACATTGTTGTGTCATTTCCTGTTCCTCCCCAGTATAAAATATTAAAGGAGCAGGCACAACAGTACCCTAAGCTTTAAGATAGAATTCATGCAAATTTCTGCATTAATATAGGAGTTATGGCCAGCTTCTACATCTACTGACAACTACAACCAACGCTCTGAGTATCTCTCAAACACTCTGTAGCCGGTCATCTACTGCGCCTTCCACTTTAGCGTCTCTGTTCAGCCCCCTGGGCCCTGAGCTCCGCCCCCAAAGGAACATCAAAGGAGCAGACACATCAATAACAGATTGAGGCCCCAGCTGTTACCCCAAAGCGGAATCAAAGGACCAAACGCATCAATAATGGACACAGTTTCAAGAGAGCGGCACGCCACATTGTGATGTCACTACTCCAAACCGAAGTTTTTCTATTTTTAATGCTGCAAAATACGTAACGTCACCAAAATGTAAACATCTCTACGGTAATTCATCAATTAGTTGTTCCATAATCTTGCTAACAAACAGGCAGACAACTGATATAACAAGGTGAAAAACAGAATCTCCTTCCATAGTGGAGGTTACAGTTATTATGCAGCTGGAGGCCCTGGCGAAACAATCTCATTGGTCATAAGATGCGACCGCCATGCAGAGAATTCCACTAGCAGCAACCACGCTTAATCAATTACTTCACCAGCACTTGTGTACAGAGGCTGCAGTAGCTCATAGATTCAATTTTAGTTCTACTACTCATAGTACATGTACGCTCCTTTACGGCTATCGATGTTACCATTTATGACAAAATCTGAGTATCCTCTAATAAAACCTTCACAAATAGTGGGAAAAAATGTCTTACCTTCAGTGGAAGGAAGATCCGAGTTTACACAGGACCTTCATAAAACGCAGAGAGAAAAAGGAAATTGGTAAAAGTTGGCAAAATTGATAAAGTGATACATTAAATGTGTGGGTGAGTGTTTGAAGGGAAGCAGTCGGTGGTGTTTTACTGGAAACTAAACCCAAGTCCAGAGGGGCAGGCTAAGCTGCAGAAAGCAGTGATTACCAACAAGGGTCGATTCATGCCTCTTTGCTGTGGTCACATGAAATGAGGTCCAATCAGAGCTGACCTTTGGCCTCCCTGTGGGCTAATGTTGGAGTGAATGAAAGAGAACGTGAGCACATGGCTGTGTTTGCCCGGTGATAAACCAAGATCCAGCTCAGGGCATTAATCTGATTAGAGATTTACTACATTCTATAGAATCAGAAAAGGAGATTAGCCATAACTTTATAGCTGCTTAATACCTCTGTACATCAACCCATATCTCCATCTATTAGTCCATCTATTCATTCCCCCTCCATTTGTCCAGTCCATCTATAGATCTTTCTTATTCTGTCTATCCATCCATCCATACATCCTTGGTTAGATTTTCTAACTGGTTATCCCGAAATTTTATTTTACTGTAAATACCACTGTCAAACAGTGAATTTAACATCAGCTCTGAAAGTCAAAGTCTCTCAGATCCTCACACATACCAATTTTTTTCTTGCTTCCAACCTATACATTTCTGGACAAATTATTCACTTACTACCGCACAAATTCCAACCACTGCCAGGTTAATTGATAGTTTTGACTTAACCTCTGTTTTTATGCTGATCAGTGCATAGTTGTTCATCATTCTGTATGATGCAGCAAAATCTGATCGGAAATGGAATCAATATTCATGTGCATCAGACATTCATAAAATTAGCAGATTTTATTTTTATGATTTCCTTGACATGCATTGCTAAATGGGAATTTACCAGCATTCCTCGCTCTATGTCATGCATTCATGTGTATGGACAAGTACCTATCTGTCTCCTGGTGCTCGGAAGATGTGATGGGCTGCGTCCTAAACCTCTCTGAGGTCTTTCTACTCTCCTCAGGACAGACATACTGCCGGGGCCTGCGCCCCCTGTCCCTCTCCACTCTCCACGGGGCCTCATAGCTCAAGGGGGCCCCGTCCCACTCAACCTCACTGGATGAGCCAAATGAAGGAGAGGAAGCATCGGAAAAAGGAAGAGAAAATAGAGCATTGTGAGAGAGAGATGGACGGCAAATGTCAAAAAGCGGCATAAACATGCACACATGCACCAGGTAGAAGATTAGGAATCGAGCAACACAGCGGCTATGCATTGATTTTAACTTCACTCCAGCCTTAACTGCTTGTTAGTCTCTCATTAGCCAGCCGATGTTAGGCAACAGGCATCAGCGTGAGTTGTAGTGAAGCCGGATATTTAATTTTCCACCTACACCTCTTTTTGGCGGCAGGTCGGTGGGGTGGTGGTGCTCTCCATGTATGAATGTCTGAGCTGGGCCACAGACACCCGGTTGTCCAGACTCTCCTGGTTGCTCAAACCCTCATCCTGGGCGCGGATCCCCTGACCATGCAGGATAGTATCTATGCTGGAAATGGAGTTTCCTGGACCTTCTTGAGCCACTCTGGGCTGCATGTGGGGAGCAGCCCTTCTGTCATTTTCCCTCTCTCTGGGTCTTCTCTCTGAGGCGCTTCTGAGCAGCACTCTGCCGTCTGCCTCAGCCTCGTTGAGACTCAGTGCCCTGGACATATCCAGCTCATCCTCTGCCCTACCTCTTCGTGGATCCTCAGTACTCCTCTCTCTGCGGCGTATCTCCGAGGGAAGCACTGCTTTCCTGATCCTCAGAAGGCCTTCTGTCTTCGTATCCTCTAACTCTTCCCTCTCCCCTTCATGGAACAGCTGCTGCTGCCCGGCTCCGGATGTGGGACCGGAGGCCATGCATAGGTAACTGGGGTAACTTCCAACTTCTGATTCAACCTGTCGCCCAGGTCCGGTGAGCTGAGCTGAGGGGAGATGACGGGGGTGGCAGTAAGCTTGCTGGGAGGCTGGTGGGTGTGTATCATAGTGTGGAGACTTTTGGGTTGGGTGATGAGATTGTCTGCGGTACGCTGGGGGTTCTGTCCCCTTTCCCAGCTTTGGGCTTCTCTGGCATCCCATCTCCCTGGCGAGCCTCTCCCTAACTCTGATTCTTCAGGGAAACAAGGGGCTGGTTAGCATTTTTACAGCAGAATGAGACAAATCAATAAATATATCACTCATCTCCTACTGTAATCTACATTATGGTTTGAAAGTTTGCCTTTTGGCACAAGGGGAGGGGCTTATTCTTTCTACCCTTTCTTTTAACAAAGACCAATCGTAGATTGTGGATCAACCCAAATCTGACCTCCCATCAAACAAGATTAAGATTTTAATAACCTTCAAGGTCAAACACGATATGGCAACCGGTTATATTACAGAACTTTTACCCCACTATGCTCCACATCATCACCAGAGTCCTCTAATGAAGTGTTTTTTCAAATGGGGGTTCCAATAGTGGTACTCTTGGGTACTGCGCATATGTGAAATTGATCTTAGAAGTGTCGTTCCGTCAAAAACTCCTAAAATAATTTCTCCATCATAATTTTAATCAATCGAATTCAAAGTCAAATAGACCTTATTTTGTATTCAATTGGCCTATTCCAGATGTACTACAGATAATTAAGTCTACATGATTGTTTTGGTTGTTTATATTTTTTAAATTCAAAATGATCATTTATATCAGAATTCTGACAATTAAGTCAGAAGTCTGACTTTAAACTCAGTACATTTGAGAAACTCTGCTCTAACATACCCTCACTGGTTGACCCTAGCTGAAGGCTGGTGACCAAGAGTGACTGAGATTTGCCATCAGGACCCCTGAGCAGATTGGGTTCGCCAACACAATTCCTGTTTTTGACACCCTGGTAACATCTAAATTTCCCCTGTGGTGATAGATCTATCGATCTTTCTTTCCAATTTTCCTTCGGTCCTTCTTCCCTTTTTTTTTTATAACTTCCCTTCCCCTCTTCTTTCTAAGTTTCCTTCCTTTCCTTCCTTGTTTCTGTCTTTCTTCCATATTTTGGTGTTATTTCTTATTCCTTTTTTCTTTCCATTACTTCTTTCTGTCTTCTTTCTTTCTTTCTGTCCTACATTTTTTTTCTCCTTTGCCCTTTTCTTTTTCTATTTATCTGCCTGTCCATCTCCATCCAGCAATCCATCTCTCAACCTATCCATCCTTCCATCTATCCACCAATCTCTTCATCTGTCCATCTACTTTAACGGTGTCTGTCTTGTCAGTTTTTGTCGGATTATCCCAAAATTTTATTCTAACAGCAAATACATACAGTATCACCTCCAAACAGTAAATATCACATCAGGTGGGAGAGAAAAAAAAGTCTATTCCATAATAAGCTTCACGTATTATTTATAAAACGTTTTATGTTTAAATGGGGGTTAAAGTGAAACAAAACATGTGCAAGATGGAGGGGTTGGTGAAGTTAGGGTCTGAAGCAAAGGGAGCAGGATCATGAGGTAATGGGGATGATTAGGATGGTATTATGCTGATGTCCTTTAACCTTTGTATTTCATTTAAAATTCTTATGATATTTAAGAACCCCTGATCATCAAGCCTGACAGATTTTAGTAGCTCCAGCTGAATGGTTAAATGCCGGATGGGGACACAACCAGCCCGGAAGTACCTCGAAGGCCAGTTGATGAGGGAATTGGTTTCGCCCTCAGCATCAGTCAGGAGGAACCAATCAGTGCTCATGTTGGCCTTTGCACTGCACCAACAGAAATCCATTGGAGACGTGAAAGGAGGGGATGGAAGTGTCATGTTCTAGATTCAGCCGTTTTCTTGGTATACACACACACCACAGTTACATAAAACATTGACTTCACATTGAGCTTAGCTGTGTGGGGAGAGGCTAACCACCAAACAGGAAGCTGCTAATAATAGTTGGCCAAGCCTTTCATTGGTTCTACTGTGGTTTTGGGAAATTTAACTTAATAGAATAATTCATTGGGGTTTTTCTCTCTCCTGGGCATTTGATTTACTCTTTACTTTACTATAATGTTTGAAAATGGCATGGATATTCTTTTTCTATTTGCAATGTTTTCAAGAATGCAAAGAATAAAAAGCAAAAAGTGACTCCTTCCTTCGTGACTGTACTTCAGTTGAGCTTTAAAGTATCTGTACTATACTTGAGAATTCATTTTTCTTGTTACTTTTTACTTTTACTCCATACATTCTAACATGAATACCTTTATGATTTTTATCTAACATGGGCAATATATATATATACACACTACTCAAAAATAGAAGGGAACACTTACATCACACATCCCGGATCTGGATAAATTATATATTCCAGTTGAAAATCTTTATTGATTATATCGTGTAATTTGTTCAATCAAATCAATCAAGAGAAACAAAAACATTAAGTCATTGAGGACTGGATTCAGAATCTAACCAGAAATCAAAGTGGAAAAATAAAAAAACTTCAAGACAACTCATAATGTGACTCAGTGCCTGTATGCACTCCCTACAACGTCTGGACATGCTCCTGATGAGACGACGGACGGTGTCCTGGGAGATCTCCCCCCAGACCTGGATCAGGGCATCAGTCAGCTCCTGAACAGTCTATAGTGAGATGTGGCGACGGTGGATGTAACGATACATGATGTCCCAGAGGTGCTTGATTGGATTCAAGTAGAGGGAACGGACAGGCCAGTCAATAGCATCAATGCCTTCGTCATCAAGGAACCACTGACACACAACAGCAACACGAGGCCAGGCATTGTCCTGCACAAGAAGGAACCCAGGGCCCACTGCACCCGTAAACGGTCTGACAATGGGTCTGAGGATCTCATCCCAGTACCTAACAGCAGTCAGGGTACCCCTGTCTAGCACGTGGAGGTCTGCGCGGCCCTCCAAGGATATGCCTCCCCAGATCCACCGCCAAACCGGTCATGCTGGAGTATGTTATAGGCAGCAGAATGTCCTCCACAGCGTGTCATGACTTTCTCATGTCAGTCACATGTGCTCAGTGTGAACCTGCTCGTATCTGTGAAGAGAACAGGGCACCAATGGAGAATCTGCGAATACTGGTGTCGTCTGGCAAATGCCAGTGCCAGAGGGGCCTGTGAGACTTTCTGATAGTTTGGGCAGAAACAAGCACATGAGTGGCCTGCAGGGGGTCATTTTGTAGGGCTCTGGCAGTACTCCTCCTGTTTCTCCTTGGACAAAGGAGCCAACAGCGGTCTTACTGCTGGTTTGTTGCCCTGCTAGAACCCACTCCACTTCACCTGTTGTACTGGTTTGTCTCCTGGTATCTCCTCCACGGTCTTGACACTGTGCTAGGAGACACAACAAACCTTCTGACCATGGTGCTTATGGATCTGCCACCCTGGAGGAGGTGGCACAACTACCTGAGCAACTTCTGTGGGCTGCAGATACCGCCTCGTGCTACCACCAGTGGTGAGGGCACTGGAAAAATGCAGAACTATTCAAGAATCAGCCCGAAAGGATGAGGAGAGGGAAATGGTCTGTGGCCACCACCTGCAAAACCATTCCATAAAAGGGGTTGTCTCACTAATTGCCGCCACTTTCCACTTGTTGTCCGTCCCATTTGCACAACAGCTGGTGAAATTGATTCCCAATCATTATTGCTTCCCTTGACTGAAAAGACTGAATTGACTTGGAGTTACACTGTGATAATTCTGTGTTCCCTTTATTTTTAAATGAGATATATATATATATATATATAGATATATATATATATATATATATATATATATATATATATATATATATGTATATATATATGTATGTATGTACAGTATATGCTTGTACTTTTTTACACATTCTGTAATTTTTAACTTGTACTTGAGTTTAAAAAGCGAATCAATACGTTTCTCCTAACCAGAGTAATATTTTACACAATTAACTAATTCTACTTGAATGAAGAATGTGTGTTCTATTGCCACCACTATAGAGGATGGCCAACATTGATGAAATCCTCTTTGAAATCTCTTACTTGGCTGATAGACTCGTTAAAAGATATTCCAGGGTCCCATACATACTGTGAGAAGACGTTGATGTTAATTATCTCTATAGTTTCTCAATAGTCTTAAACAGGCCCAGCTGTGGCTGACCAATCTGTGGAGTCACATCGAGTCATCCACTTATGGAATACTCTTCCTCCCTCACAAACACAAGGCAATGTCTGAAACCTTAGAGAGGAGTGGAGTAAAGTGAGAGAGGGCAAAAATATTGGATGGCGAGTGATAGTCATGTTTAGGTGAAAGCCCGGTCAGAAACTGGGATGGGCCAGCTGAGATAATAACTGCAGTGACCATCATGATACTACCAGTGCTAGACCCAAAACACTCTTGGTGCTTAACATGTTTGACAAGATTTAAAGGTGCAGTGTGTGAAATGTAGTGGCATCTGGTGGTGAAATTATTATTTAGGAAAAGAGCATAAAACCTCACCATCAAAGGTAAGTAGGAAGAACCGAATTATGAATACGTTCAGAAGTAAACTGGTGCAATGGTGGAGTGATCGCTTCTCCTAGGGGGAGAACTGTCAGAGCAAGTACATCGTCCATGGCCTTGGGAAACGGTGTGGTCCGTATGGGGATGTGGGTCCTGTAAGCTTGCAGGCGGAGTCGCGTGGAACCTTCCCCTAACTGTGCCAAGCTAACCCAGGAAGAAAGGTACAGCTGCAGCTCCAGAGACTGTAGCATCTGGACTGCAGCCTGACACTTAGGTTTTCGATAAGCGTAACCTTCACCCAACCTCACCCCTTACCCTAACACAACTTTTAGTTGTAATGGTCCTGAGTCTACCATCTACTAGAATTTCTTGGACAGTAGTTATACACTATCGAATCTGGGGCACCGCCACAGAGGATATTGGAGTGGTGGTTGAACGAGTACTCTGTACTATGAAACTCTCCACTAAGTTGAACACCTCGGGTGGACTGTGCGGACCCCACCATTTATCTGTCAATGGTTTGACAAGGTAGATCTTCAAGTTTCCTCTGATGCTGAGGTTTGACACCCCTTTACTTTATCATATGCAAAATATATTACATCTATTAAAACACAAATAATTTCTCCAACGATAAAATACTCACCAACATCTTCTCTCTTGGTTTTAGAGGCGAAATATTTCCTAATAGTCTTTCTGACACTTCAACCTAAAAATCTTCTCCAGAGCTACTGTAAAAAAATGGCAGCGCAACATAATGCCCTTCATGGAAAAGGACCCGCCCCTCTGGGGATACAAAAATGTTTTTTCCAAAGTAGTTTTTTACTTTTTTCAGATAATTTGACCCCAAAAAAATAGTTAGTATTAAATTCTATTTATTAAAGGGGACACTGTAGATTTTACACACTGCATCGGTTTTCTAGTCCCATCAGAAGCACCTCAGGTCTTATTAGTGGTCTACACTGAAAGACTGCTCTACAGCATGTTGCAGCATGAGGCAGAGGCGGTCTGATGGATGACACAGTGACTCCATCCAAACAGATAATGACATCATGAAGTTCAGCTCCCATGAAAACCACGCTGGACTTAGTTTTTTATGGATTTGAAGAGAACACAAAGGGAATGGTGTTCTGATGAGATATCAAACTTTAGATATGTTCTATTTGATTTAAAAATTAGCACCGATTGAGACTACTCACCCCTGTCTGCTGAGGATGTTGTGGGCTTGCTGGTCGATGAACAGGTCCCCAGGGGATGCTCCGTGTTTGGGCGAGGAGAGGGAAGAATCTCTGATCAGCTTGGGTGAACTGGGTGGCATTCCCGTGATTGGGTAGTCCTTGGCGGGCACCCTCGAAGCGGAGGACACATCCATGTATGAGGAAGAGGATGGTGGCTCAGGAGGGGCAGCAGCTCTACGCTGATTCTCCAGGTTCATCAGCCTCTCTCTCTCGGAGAATGAATCCACCATTCCCTGACCCATCTCATAACCTGACTCAGGGTGGTCATGCTGCAATGATGTGCGTCCAATCCTTGGGCTATCGGCATCCCCCACAGAGTCCCCTCTGTTTCGCTTTTCTGAGCCTTCAGATTCCTTCCTATTTCGGGTGTAGCGAGAGGTACTCTCCACATCTGGTTCCTGATCCAAAGAGATGCCATAGCGCTCTGCAAGCTGTCTGCGCCGTTCCGCCTTGTAGCGGGCGATACGTTCAGCTTTGGACTCCAGTTCTGGGGCACTGATGGTGGAGCCTGACTCGTAGACTGGCTCTGTGTGGACACAAGACTGAGGTTCAGGTCTTGCACGAGCTCTAGACTGGTGCTCAGGAGACGTCAGCTTCATTTCGGGTCTTTCGAATCCCCCGGTTCCATACCGCTGAAGCATAACTAGAGGAAGCAAAAAAGTCAGTCATCGCCATAAAAGCAGGAAACGGAAGTTAACATTTTATTCATGCTGTTGTTGTCTCACCACCACAGGGGTCAAAGGAGTCAGAGGCTCTGGTGTATCGAGGTGTGTCCTCTTCCAAGAGCCGGTTGGCCACTAAACTAGGCAGCAGAGAAGGATGCACCTCACCCTCTATGCCCTCCAACCGTCGAGCGATACGTTCCTTTCTGCACACGGACAGCAAGGAGACTCGGACATGTTATTATCCTCCACTGCATCATTAGCAAATATGCTTGCAGCCAATTACACACGGATCATCACTTTTTCACCTGTTCATTTCCCAGTCGCTCACGCTCGTGGTGATGCCTTCAAATCGTTTCTTCAATTCAGAGACTAGAAGAAAATCAAAAACATAATATTAAATTTTAATGAAATTAAACCGTCTGTGGGGGCATGAGAGTCAAAATAATCTGTTTCCTGAGGTAGTTTTGGGCATTGACTGGATTGATGCAGATGGCAGGATTTTAATGTTCGTATATTCACTTTTCATTTTCAGTTAACGTGTTGTCTATTTCAAGTTTATTGATACGGAAGTCTAATTGAGAATAAAAAATACCTCACCAATTTAGCTGGTGATCACACATTAAAATGCAACTAATACATCATGTTATTCAAAAATCCATAATAAAACAAGAACTCCTCACGCATTTGGCCTCACAAAAATATGATACTTATAGGTTAACTGGCAGCTTCCAGAAGTTTTATCTTTTTTTTATCTTGCAATCTAAATATAATCCCAAAGCACTTCAAAACACTTTCCATCCCGTCAAAGAGCTGGGATAATAAACTGAAAACTGAAAACGTGAGCAAGGTTTTGAGAAGACTATTAAGACCACAAACTGTGTTTGCTGAGCATTGAAGGAAGACCACTGATACATATAAACATGGCTGGTCATGACCAGGATCTGGGTTTTCAGGATGAATCATGTGATGATCAGGCATTTCTGCTTTTAATGTTCCATCAAATTACTTTAGTTTTGTGATATTACGACTTTATTTTCACAAAATTATATATTTATTTGGCAGAATTCTACTAATTAGTATTTAGGCTTTACTCTTGTAATATTACTTATTTCTTTCCAGTAAAATTATGTCTCTCCGGTAAGTTTTCCACACAACATGACGTTCCTATCTTATCTATCTTAACATTAGCTAGACCATCAAAGCTTTCTGGTTTTCGCCGTCATCCTTTAATTACTTCCAGTAGGAGTGAACCTGAGTTATTAACAAGATATTGTAGAATAAAACCATCACAATAACAATAACAAAATGCCATTATCACATGATAGTTGCCCATCTTCTGATACAACACCTCATATATTTGTTCCAGTGAAATATGTGGGTGCAAGTGAACACTGGATCCTAATAGATCACGACTCATTGAAACAGTTCAGAAAAATCCCCAATCACAATGAAGAAAAGTGTCCTTTGAAAACCTGCTACAAACGTCAGAATACAAGTCAACCAGTGGGGTTATGATTGCATTCAGGATTTCTGCAACAAGTATATTTGAAAGATTTTTTTTGATGATCAGAAGTATGAAATTTAGGACCAATTTCAAGTCCATGCTGGCTAAAAAATATTTATGGTGATAATGGTGCCGCTTACAGAGATCAATGCAGAGAATAACCATCTTGACTATGCAAGGGTTTGTAGTCTCTTTCGACTTCTTATTTGTTTAAACAGCCCACAGATTTACTGTTCTGGTTCTCTGTCAGCACTCTGATGGAGTGCAGATAACTGTTTTCAGCAGGGACCTCTGTAAGACCACTGAACTCCAACTACCTGGCACTTAATATTGGACAAAGTTAACAACAAGCTCATTAAATTAAATGATATTCACAAACCGGTGGGACTTTATAGAGCCAGAATCTTCTAGAGGAAAATATTTCTTTACTGGACCTACATTTTAAGTACTAGTAATTGAAGCTAGTCAAGAAGAGTCAAATATTATTTAAGGACTGCACTTTGAGAAAAACAGTTATTTGACATAAATCCAACTGGAAAGAAAGGCTGCTGTTGCATAACAGTGATTTTCAAAGACCCTGAGAAAGTTGAAATTGTGAGGTGCATTTGCATGCAATCAGGTAAAAAAATAAATAAAACACTAACCTTTGGGAAGATGAGCCAAGAGACTAACATCTATATCCTTGATGCTTTTGGTTGGATCGTCTTTTTTTTCAAAGGAGATTTCTTTCTGAAAGCTGAGTGTGCAGGAAAAATACCAGCTGTTATTGAAACAGGCTTGAGCTGCGGGAAATTGGATCGCTTACAGGGCAACAGTATAAGCACAAAGCTGTTGTTAGAGGCTCCCTGAATTATTCTGAATTAGAAGTCATTAAAACATATTCTTGGAAGCAGCATCTGTTGGTAGGATCGAGAATGGGAATTGGAATGAGGATGCGACTCCAAAGAGAGCAATGAAGGCAGGAAACGGGAGGAAGGAGGCAGGAGGAAACAGTCAAGAACTACGAAAACAAGACTTTGCAGTGTCATGCAAGGAGACTTGAGTGCAGGGATTCATGATGTTACTTTTGCCCCATATATATATCTTACTAAATACGGGGATGGACAAGACCCAACTCTTATATTTATCAGGGTAGTTGTTATGGTAACCACTCTTATTAACAGAGTCTGTTCTTATGACTCAATTGTTTAATCTGTCTTAATGTTTTAGTAACCTGATTCAATGCCTTCTCAAACAATCTCTTCTTAATTTGTGGTTTTATTTATGTTGCTTTATATGCTGTGCAGCATATCAGTCAATTTAACGTTGTATTTTAAATGTGCCATAAAAAATACAATGACTTGACATGTGTGGTTTCACCTCAGCCGTGGATGTAGTAACAGATGGGAATTTGAGATCTGTATTAATGCTTGGCAAAAAGGAAAGAGGGGGTTGTGATGTTCTGATGTCGCTCACAAGTGGATGACTTATATAATGTAATGTAACCCTTGCTTATCACATTTAGTTATACAAAGTACAACACAGTGAAACTAAGAAGTACTCAGACACTGCAGTCCTCTGCTTTGTCAATGAAGGATGCAATGACACAATAACATACCAAATTTAAATTAATCAATCCAATATTATGAGGGATATGGCCAAAAAACTTGTTTGGTTCAATATCTCCCAATGGTTAAGAAAATGCTCTTATGACGCTCCATGACGCCAAAATATTGTCACGTCCAGGGTTTGCCAAGTACTACCTCTCTGTAAAATTCCACGTAAATCGGGTCAATGTCAAAAACAAAACTGCACTCTTTCAATTAAAGAAAAGGTTATTTTGATGTCACGACAGAATACCTTCATACAGTTTTCATAGAGATTTGTCCATCAATTTATTTGCCCAAGAACTCCAAAAGTAGCCAACCTCACAAATGATGAGAAAACTTTATTATGACGTTATGTCGTTTTGTGACATAAAATTAATCCATCCATTATTTTATCTGTAATATTGCTGTAAAAAAAAAAGAAAAAAGACAAAGATAGAAAAAAGACAAAAAAAACACACAACCTCATGGGGGAGGTCATTATTTGTCCTATTTCACCAGGGTTCAGGGTCTTGTTCAAGGACCCTATGTCATGACAGGGAAGGCCCGGATCGTACCACTGATCTTCTGATTTGGGGGACGATTGCTCTACCTATCCAGCTACAGCCACCATGAGCAGCTACTAGCAGCTACCTTAAAGCAGATGATCATAGCAATGTCCAGGAGCTACATATTTACCGAGCAGAGGAAAAGGTAACAGGAAAGGTCATTTAAGTCCTCAAACCAGACACCAAAACTTCTGTGCCTCGCAGGTAATGACGATTCACTCTGCAGAACCTACCTCACTACTTAAAACGAGCCATCGGAGCGGCATTTATCCATTGGTATTCAGTGTAAACACACAAATTCGTAATAGAGAGGGGTCATTGCAGTATTGACACAATCTCTGTAAAAAGGGCCATGAACGCATGCAAACCACCTAAATACAGGCCCATATGGCAATAGCCTTGTCTAATGAGAGTTGTCCCCTGCCTCAGGTGGACAATCAAACCCTCATACTGTATATAGAGCTGACCTGATTCAGGTTGCATGGGTAGCAAGTTCAGATGTCCCTCTGATCATCTGATTGACATCTGGAGAGGTGGGAGGGAAAGTTCGCACCTTAATCCCCGCATTGACACACAGCCAGGAAAATGGTGCTAACCAATGCTACTGTCACAGGGAGGTTTAACACCAACGCAATGTGTTCCTATTTTTAGTCACTCATTGTGCTCGGACATTATCTCTGTTGAAGCACCTCACTTTATCTAATGCCCTTCCAGCTTAATGTCTCCACAAGAGTACAGATTATTATCAACAATTAATTGTAGTCATAACAATCAGCCTTGACTTGAGAATTAACATTTTTAGACAAATCAATATCGCAACCTTTCTCAGCTGAATAGCTACAAGAGTTATCCTGTTACAGCTATTAGATAATGCAAACTTCGGATGCGAAACTGATATTTCTGAGCCTTTTTTTATATCTTCTCTGACCTTTTTGCCTTTGCTCCCGTTGAATAATGTTGAAACATTTACTATTACACTATAATTGTCACTTCTGCACTGTAAAAACAACCATACTAGAATATATAAATATTTTTAAGTATAATTATTCTGTTCCTCTTCATTTCCTCCTACTAATCCAGCGTTGGGTCACAATGGCAGCATATCAAGAAGGGTATTCCAAAAGTCGCTTTACACAGAAATGTTCTCCAGCTCATCCCAGGGGATCTGGAAGCATTCCAAGGCCAGATTTGATATATATTCCCTCCAGCAAGTTTTAGGCCTACCCTAGGGTCTCCTCCCCGTTGGATGTGTCTGAAAAGTGTACAAAGGGAGGCCTCAAAGCGGAATCCAGATCGGTTGCCTGAACCACCTCAACAATCTCCTTTGAATGCCAAGGAGCAGTGGCTGAACTGAGAGCTCCTCCGGATGTCCGTGCACAGCATCCTATCTCCAAGCCTGATCTCAGTCCCCCCCTTCTTAGGAAGCTCACTTCAGTCAATTGTATTCTTGAACTCATTCTTTCGGTCTCGACTCATAGCTCAGGACCATAGGTGAGGGTTGGAACGTAGATGGACTGGTAAATTGAGAGCTTTGCCATTCAAGCTCTTTCTTCAGTGCAGTGAAACATGACTTCAGATTTGGAGGAGTTGAATCCCATTTAAGTCACTTCACACTGCAGCTGCAATGTGTCTTTTATTAAGGATCTGTCTTTTTTTCTTTGCTGAAATTCTTAAAATTAGAATAAAAGTCTAGCCAATAAAGACCACAATGCAAAACTAGACAAAATCTCACAACTTTAGCAAATCTTTGTCAATATGTTCTCAAGGCAAATACTAAACAGTCTCACTTTGATATTAGGTTGTCATCGCATTTGCATTAACCACTTTTAAACTTCACCACCAATGTAGCTATACGTTTTTGCTTATATAATAGTAGGACAAGTCTGTAGCCAACTGGTAACCTCGGCTAGACGGCTGTCTTGCATTGCCGTTTCTTTTTTTTGGGACTCCCAATAGAAAAGATTAAAAACAGACGTTTACAGATGCAATACATAGAAGTATCTGAAAATTATGATGATTTCTAGAGGCCAGAATGTAAACATGTCATGTTTAAGTTATCTCTTGCAAGGATTTTACTCACCAAGTGACAACGGTAATAAAACCTCAATGAAACACAACTTACCTCAGAGCTCTCTTCTGTAGCAATCTGGGATTACTTAGTTTAATGGGCGTCTCACTCCCAAGTCCTGTGAACAGAAGAGAACATTTAGTGATGTAATTTCCGAATACCACTTGCAAACAACAGAGCATTCACGTTTAGTCTATAATGAACAGATATGCACAGCAGGAAGACACCTTAAGGTGAAGCAACCAGTCTTCATGCAGGTTCTGGGCTCAGAGCCACATTCATTGAGTAGACTGTGAGAAAATAATTCTTATATGCCCTGCTGAATAAATCACATCAAATTACCAGCATAAATTCTCAGGATATTAATCGATCAATAATTGATCGATTAATCGGATCATTTTTTTCTCCTGGTTAAATAAAGGTTAGGTTAATATAAAAATAAATAAACAATTACTAAATGGCTTTTATTTTGCTATCAGCTTTTGAATTTAGCTTTAGGTTGTTTTAGGCACATGGCAACTAACAATGAGGACAACAAAGATTCATTCTTCTTTCCAAAATGTCTTTCAATGAACTCTACTGCTTTAATAAAATACTTTAAACCAAACATGTTGCTATACCAACAGTGTATTTGCTGAACTGGAATTTAGTCCTTCCATGTTGCATTATATCAATGCTGATACAAAAGGTAAATAAAATGTAGAAATAAATTATATAGAAAAAATACAGCATATTATCTGGAAGGAAATCAAACGTACATGTAAATTTAGGAAAATAAAAAAGGTAGAAAAAAAACCAATTACTACTTGGTGAATTCTGCAGTCAACAACTACATTAGGCTAAATCACTTGCCCGCCCACATAGGACACGCCCACACGCAGAGACATGTGCACTCGGCAGGCAGCAACACACTTTCAGCAGAAATGTGAATCGTCTCCATGAGCAATATAATGTGTAGGATTTTAACGTGGGGGCACATTTGTATATAGTTATTTAGTAGTTATAGTTAGTTGGTACTCTCGTCGTCATTAACAGTTCACTACATTATAAAAGTCACGTTAAACCCAACAGAAGCATCAAGTACGTGCCCTTTATCGAGGGCGACATGTAGGCATCCTGATCAGACATCCAAAGCTCATTTCAGATGCTCGCATCAGTGACCTCATTGTTTTGGTCTCAACGGAGTGGGCTCACCACCTACAGAGATGGGCGTTTGGGTTGGGTCCAAAGCGCTACAGGTAGACCTCAAAGAGTCAACCACTGGCATCACCAGCTAGTTTGAGTTCAAAATCCTGAATAACCCATTGTTCCAATATGAAATGTAGGCAAAAATTATTTTGTGCCCTATAACCCCATACAAACTCTTACCCACAAATTGCAACAAACAAATCCTTAGAGACAGCGACTCCTTCCATCTTAATCATCCGTGTCTGTGCTATGCATGAGGTCATGGCTTGAAAAGTGAGATAGGGGAGTGACTGTGTGTGAGTGTGTAGAGGCAGCAGTAAAATCTGATCACGATTCAAGGTTACAGCCCAGTGCGGTTGGTACAATGCCAGGAGAAGGCTAGCACATACCAACCATGTACCGGCTAAAGAGTACCACTATGAATACAAATTCGGGCCAGCATTAATCCATCCTGTTACAACCTTGCTATTATGAAGCTGTGGTTAAACTAAATCAAGAGTTACTTCTAACAAGAGCCATAGCCAGGTAAAACGTGACAAATGCCTGACTAAATAGATATACAGCATCATTATCAAGAAGATAGGGTTTTAGTGGTTATTAAGAATCATAAACAGCCTTGTGAAGAATATCTAAGTGGAACATCCCTTAAAGGAATGTTCACTTAAGTTACTGACTCCAAACTTCAAACGTGTGGTTTTGGCTGCCCTCAGACCTAAAAGTGGCCAGAACTATGCAATTTCAGGACAAACATGTGGTCCCACTTCCATCCTCCTCGAGTTCACCTCAGGGCCGCTTGACGCCCCCCAAACTCCCCCACTGCTCCACCCAAACCCCTAACTTCTCCCTAGAGGCCACCCTCCCTTAACAACCCATTCCAGATATGTTAGTCCATATTAAGGATGTTTGGGTTGATGCTGTTAATCCCTCCCTCCTAAGCAAAACATTGTTTGAGAGGAAAGAGGGCTTGATGATTACTCAAAACACTATGAATGGATCTTTATTTAATGTTCCGGAAAGTTAGGTAATGGCGGTAATGGTTATCGTTGGTGTTGATCCATATCATCATATAGATCCAGATGTTCCTGGTAAAGGATTCTTTATCTTTTTCATTACAGCGATGGGTAAATTAAAGGATTTTTTAAAAATTTAACTCCATGGATAATGCCAAGAATGCTTAAAAAAAATGACACAATGACATCACCATAAGATTTACAGTGGAAAAAAAAGAAGTATAATTTATGTTAAAATCCTTGCAGCTGTGGTTGCCAGATGCTTACCATAAAACATTGATAATTGTGCACAAGAAGTTACATGTAAATTACCATGAATAAACAAAAGAGAAATGTAATGTTACCTAGTTAACAGTTTACGAGGAAGGTAAATTTAATTACTGCAAAATTACAATAAACTCAGACCTTTTATTTACCTTGAAATCAACATTTAACAAAAACAGGTTCTTAGCACATTGTTACTGTAGGTAAAACAATATGCTCTTGCCAAATGGTTATTATTGGATATTTACATATTCATATCAGCCAAATCTAACATTTCAACAGAATAATACCTTTAATGTAATGAGAAAAAGTTTGTATTTTTACAGTAAAATACTATACAACCTTATTCTGATCATAAGGAACAAAGTTATTTACCTTTTTTTATTGAAGATAATTCACCAAATCAATTAAATTTGCATTTAGCAAATGTTTGCATTTTCTGGTTTTCATAGTTAACCATGTGCTCAGAGCATAGCTAAGTTTAATCTTCCTTGGAGATAAAGATTTGTTGCTTATATTCACTATCACAACTATCACCTACAAATGTTTTCAGCCACACTAGGAAGGAAGCTCATTTCAGTCGCTTGTACTCTTGACCTTACTTTTTGGTCATGACCAAAGTTGACCGACTGGAAAATTTGAGATGTTAGTGCTTATGCTGCACCAATCCATCTGTCCATCTCACAATATCCATAACGCTCAAGAGATAAACCCTGAGATACATAAACTCCTTCGTTTGAGGCACCAACTCCACGCAAACGAGGTCAGGTCAATACACCATTAGGGTGAAAAATAGTTTATTTTTGCACTGGGAGCACTAATCAAACTAAGTGGGTCACTAATGTTGATGAAATCAACATGATGAGGGACAAGCAAGATCTGAACCTATTAGGCGCTTCTGTCCTAAATTGACATCTCAACACTGGAAAGACTAAGTGCTTGTGAAATGTATAAAAGACAAGTATAAAACTAGACCTGGACTAGAAACAAAGATATTTGGCGATTGATCTTGGCAAGGACAAGGATGATACTTTTATTTATACTAAGACTTTATTGTCCCCAATGGGAAATTATTTTCCACTGCGCTGTACAAGCCTGATCACACGTTACACACAAGCACACGATACAACAAAATGATTGACGGACATCAGTCCTCACTTTGGTCTATTCACCAAGGTCTGATGACCCCGCACAGGGATCAGGCTTTAACCAAATCAAGCCCTTTTGCACCTCAGTGTTCTGTACTGGCCATGAGCACTATACAGAGTATCAGTCTGGTAAGATACAGGCAAAAACTTGGCAGGAAGTATTCAACGGTCCTAGAGGTCGCTCATTGCCTTCAACTAACTGAGGATGCACCTCCAGTGCCATCCTGGACAGCCCGCTGAAGCCAAAGAAGGCAAGGTGGGCTGAGGCTGATGAAGTGGGCAGTGACTTGAACCAACACCGCCGAACCCTGCACCACCATGATTTGGATATCTATAAAGACCTTTAAACCGGGCCAAGGCTGCATCCATACTTGTTAAATAACAGCTAATGAATAAAATGACTTTTATTTTCTAAAATGATGGAATGGGTAGTTTTTATTTATAACAATTTCAAGACAAATGATGACTGCATGGGTTTTTTGGAAAACCTTGGGCTGCTCATATTCCTTACCACAACAAACATGTTTTCACCGGGGCGTGTTTCCCGATGTCTGCAACACAGATGGCAAGAACTACAAGATTGGCCAAAGTCATGGAGGAAAAGCGTTTAACATCAACCCCCACATTGACAAATACCAGCATTTTCCTTCGAGCAGAGGTGTGAAATAAAACCATATGTATCAGTAAAGGTTAATCGGCTGCTAGTGTGAAAATAACAAGGCGCTCTTCTCCCCAGTAAGCGGTCTCAGGTATAACATGTACCTCTATCTTTTATCCTTTTAAACCTCATACAGGTGGTGGCATATGACCCATCTGGGGTAAACATATTTGGAAAGTGCCTCAATACGTCCGCCATTCCAGACACCAGCATGAACACCTGCACAATGATCACAGATGTCATTGAGCCTTTGAAGCTGACTCTGATCTACAGAAACACTATGGCTCCTATAGCAAGGAGCCAATGATCCAGGAATTCCTCAGTACCGTGCCCGGTGTGTGTTGATGGGACTGTAATAGCAGATCAACAATGATAAAACATGAGGATAAAACATGAGGATGAAAGTGTTTCATGGCTCAGTGGAGGAGTGTTATTGAGACTCAGAAGTGATGAGAGCCTTTTATGTGAAGGTGTTGATGGTGTGACGCACAAGTAACAAACTGGGTTTACAATATTTGGATTAGAATTGATTTAAAAGCCTTACCAGAATGAAAATACTCCATATCCCATCCAGGGACGAAGCATGATGGACAGACAAACTAAACTTTAGTTTAGTTTGGTTAGTTTAGTTTAGTTTTAGTTTAGTCCTTCAAGTATCCCATTCAAGGATACTTGAATGGGATACTTGAAGGATCCCATTCAAGTATTAACCTACTCACTCTGTTCATGGGATGGGATGATAAATAGATGAGCATTAACAAGACGAATGAGGTGGATATAGGGCTGCACATTCTAACAACATTGAAACCTTGGATGGACCCAATCAAGTGATACTGGTATTTTAAATATGTACTATACCAATGCAATAAAAAGTTTTAGTTTGCCTGACCAATCACTGTCGTTGTCTCTACTGCAAAAAACTTAGTGGATGCACTCCAGATTAGTGACTTTAATGTTAAAAGAGAATCACTAATATCTAACAAATAGCAAACAGGCAAGTTGAAGGAGAAGAGCTTGCCTCTCTTAGGAGATCATCAGCTGTTATTCGGAGGCATTTCAGATTTGGGAAGGGTGCTGTTTTCCAAGAACAAATTATAAGGAAGGGGAGTGTTGGAGTTTCGTAAGTACCACAAAGCAATACAATTAACTTGTTGAAAACATGCCAAAAATTGTTACACGATGAACGTATGACGGTCAAAAAAAATGTGACAAACACATACTAACTGAACACCCACAAGTTTTATGCATTTTGAAAAAGCCCTAACTAGACTCAACAGATTTCCTACAGAGAGATATGGGGGCCTTTGTCTTGTTAAAGACCTACAAAACTTTATTTCAGTGCGATGTATACAAAATAGCCGGTTTGGCAAGAACTTGAATGCAATCAAAACTCACTGGTGGGTCATTGACCATTTATTATCATATTAATCATAATTTATAAATAATTTATTCTTTTATTTTTTAGGATTCATTAAAATAATAAAACATCATTTACATTATATTTTGTATAACCTGAAAAGTTCAAAATTAAATAAAGTACAAACACAGCAAAATACAAAATATAAACCCTCCTGTACCAGACTCATGAAAAAAAAATGTATGCAAAAAAGGAAATACAATACTAGACAAGGAAACCTCGTGTCTATTCAATTTGACTGGACAGATGTTTCTGAAAATGATAAGGATGTCTATGAAAGGACTTCAGGTCCAAGAAAAATTCTCGTGAGCTTAACAGACTTTAAGTCTGAGCTCTTCTTAGGGGTAGAGGAGGTGGTGCCTTCCTGAACACGCGAAGGAATGATGAAGCTTTATTGGACTTTCTGTTAAAAAGAATAAATCTGCAAGCTAGCAAACCTTGAAATTATGGGAGGGCCTAATTTGGGGAATATTTTAAGCATTTCAAATACAAATGCTTCAGGTGAGCAAATGATGAGGTTGAAATGTATGCTCACATCAATCGTTCATTATCAACTCGGAAATCCATAACAACGATAGGCTCACAATGACACCCGGTCATCAACCGTGACGTCATATTCCATTCAACCAAAGACGTTTCCGATAAGCACCTTGAAGAATGGAGGCTTTAGGAAAAGGAGGTAGGGACCCCTTCCAAAGGAGAAAAAGAAGGAAGTAAAGCCATAAAGAGGCAGTTGTACTAATACAAGGACGTCAAATGCCGTTAAACCACAAAGAAAAATATGAAGTGGAATAAAAAGAAGAATTAAGAATATTAACAAATGTAATAATTCATCCTGATCTCATTTGAAATCAAACAAAATCATGATTTGTACAGTCTTGTGTAGCCTTAACTTGGTATTGGTTAAACTGCGATATTTACTACATGTGTTAATTCACAAAAACACCCAAAATGACAACACTAAGAGCCATCTGGGTGCTGACCATATGTCCAATTGAAGATACAGGATTAACAACCAATTCCTGAGATTACAGCAAGCCCCGCAGGAAATGTGTCGCTCTTGAACTGTTCGCATTACATCACACTACGTGTGTGTGTTTAAGACTTAACATCCCACCCCCCCGCAACATTTGCCCACCTACTCTGCCTTCAGTCTGTCTGCTTCGAGACGAGTTGAAACTAAAGCCTCACACAGGGATTAAGTCAAGCATTTAAAAAAAAAAAAACGGATGGAGAATCAAAGATGAGGTGAGACCAAAAACAGTACAAACAATAGACTTTAGGTGACAATAAGCCAATTATGTCCTCAATGTGTTTAACCATGAGTGTAATAAAAGCAAGTCATGGTCAAATTTGATCAGAAACAGAGCAAAGACTGCTGTCCAAACAAACTTCATTGCACAACCTCCCCCCTAAAAAAACACATCTTGGGCCCGAAACTGTGGACCACCTGTTCTGGATTCCCAGCCAGTTCAGCACAGAGGAGTCAGATCTCAACACTCACACACACAATTTCACAGATAAGAGTGGGCATGAGAAGCATTTCTAAGAAACAGACATAGACCTGTGACCCGTCAGTAGATCATTATCATTAGTCGGAAAGAGGGCTGGATGAAATTATCTATGAAACAACGGTGTCAACAATGAAATGTTAATCAATTAGTGTTTTTTCAAGTTTTTTTTTTCTCCCTCTCATGCAGTCTCAAGTATATTGAAGGGAAAGGACTTCTATATAAATGTAAAATGATACAATGAAATTAACCCACAGTGAAATATGTTGTTCCACTTCGTCCCTACTAAATGTTATACCGATGTCGACGAGCTGTAACCAATAATGCAGGAAAATGCTGATATATCACTATAGCATTTCAAGTATCTTTTATCATTTGTTTCTTTATCGTGTCCCTCTCCCCAGCATCGATCTTCAGCTTATCCTGGGGAATCCTGAGGGATTCCCAGGCTTGATGAGATGTAGTCCCTCAAGCATGTTCTGAGACTACCTTGGGGTCGCCTCGAAAACCTCCAGAGGGGCATCCTGATAAAATGGAGCTCCACTCCAAATTTCAGAACTCCTGAAAGGAGTTCATTTCAGCGACTTGTGTCCTTGACCTCTTACTTTCTCTCTACCCAGAGTCCATGACCATAGGTGAGGGTTGGAACATAGATGGACTGGTAAACTGTGAACTTTGCCATAAGACTCAGCTCTTTTCCCTAAAACACACCAATAAAACACCTGCATTATTGCTGCACCAAACTGCCTGTCCATCTTGCCTGTACAAGCTTCTGTAAGCAACACGGCTCGCAGACAACAAGAACATTCTCCATTTCTCAACCCTTCCAGATTTCTGATCCCTTTCATTTCCGAATCATCATGTTTAATACATCGTGTTTTTTGGTTCAGTTTATACAGCATGTTAAAGTTAAGTAATAATTGTTAGGTCATATGGGTGATGTGCTGAAAAAAGATACCAAAACCAATCATTATTTAAAGTGGTATTTACCATATGGATTATGTTTTAGAGTTCATACCTACCAAAGGGCACTTGATCAAGACATTTTGGTAGCATTTGCTTAAAATCATTGAGAAATAGTTTGTTTCCTAATCTTTTTCTCATTTAATGAAACAAATTAAACATAATTGTGTTCGGCAAAAGAAAGATAACTGCTTTTTGCATTACATTACTTTTTCGGTCAAAAGAACTAAAACTGTTGCATCTTTGACAATTAAAACAAATTAATTTAGTTGCATAAATATAATAATGAAATAATGTAATTGCAAAATCTTTGGGGATAACATGTTTGTGTTCAGTCAATTCAACATAAGTAAGTTTATTATATTCAACTTAAAATGTGCGTTGTGGATGTAACATGATTGTGTTCAGTAAGTTCAACATAAGTTGGTTCATTAAATTCAACATAACTGTGTTTAGTGTATTTAACATAATTGTGTTTGCTAAAAGCTAAAAGCTCTAAAAGCTAGCTACAATTATATAAACATGGTTCGTCATTCAAGTCAAGTGCACAATAACTGGCAAGATAATGCATGCATAGATCAGAGCGCAAATAGATGTGGAGCCCAGGAATAGCTTCTACCCTAGAAAAGACCCCTTCATTGTTAAGAGTCCCTTCTCTCTGCAACAGAGTGTCCTTGGAGACTACAACTGCAATGCAAGGACAGAATGACTAGAAAGCAGGACAGTGAGAAGAGACAATGGGATTTTGCAGGGTTTTTTTGCTGAGCCACTTCATAAAAACACAGATTCCGAGCTCCACAACCAGACTAACCTGCCCCCAGATCAGAACTCTTGCAACAAATGCAGAGTCTCTGCTCTTACCTTGGCTGCAAAACTTGACGTGAGTCAGGTTATTTGAGATCCACGGGTTCCGGTACATTTTGGCAACAGCAAGTCAGACAGAAAATGGGTGACAGAGATGAAAAGATGGGACAGAAAGAGGTGAAGCAGCCGCAAAAAGGAGTCTGTTGTATGGGACAGATCGGGGAGTCAGGTAGTATTGGAGAGAGGCAGTGAAGTGAGGTAGGGAGGAGAGAGAGGTAGAGAGAGAGAGAGAGACGTCCCAGCTGCAGCGTTATGAGTAGAGGTGGCCCTGGTAGGCAAACAGAGGAGCGAGGACGCTGTGGCTGCAGATCTACTCCTCCCTTAAAGGCTAGCCAGTTCCCACTAAAACAACCTGCAGGGCTAAAAGCTGCTCAGCAAGACCTAAGCTCATTAGCCAAGAAGCAAATTAGGCCCCATCCCCAATACAGAATAGAGGGAAGGGTCCTGCATGCTAGAGCGCAAAGGCAGCATGAATCGGGGGAAAAAAACAGCATGATAGATATAGTTAGGGGTGTCCCAGGAGAGCGCTGCGTTCCCTTGGCTCTCAAACACCAACACAGTGCCAAAGAAATCTGTGCATAGCGTCAGAAGAGGAGGTAAGAGAGGGGTCGTTAATGGGAGAGGAAATACAAGTGAGGCTATGAAGACGAGAAGGTTATACTGCTATCTCAGCCGGATGAGAAATTCCAGTCTTCTCTAAGCAGGGTCAAATACAGAACCACAGCGAGAGAGAGACAGAAACAGAGAGAGAGAGAAAGAGAGCGAGAAAGAGAAAGAGAAAGAGAGAGAGATAAGAAAGTGACAGAAACAAAATAGCAGATACGAAATGTTTATTTTTGATAATTTCCCGGTAATTGTTTTGTGATTTAATGTCTTGTATAGAGGTTTTTTGTAGTAATTTACCGTAACGTCTTGTACATAGTCAACATATATTTTACAATGACATTCTGGCAAACACAGCTGCCGATATTTTATCGTAAATGATCCAGATTTGTTTGTTTTTTACACTGTAACTCACCCATCATGTTTGGTTAAACATAGTGTGATAAGCAAAAATGAATTAATTATGGATTGACAACATGTTTATTGCATCAGAATAACGCCGCTCAGTAGCAGCAGGATGACAGGAACTGTTACTGAACGAATTCTAAGAATGTAATTCCCTTTCTGAGTGTTCTTCTCAAACAAGTTGTTGGTAGTTTCCGAAAAATACACACCAGCCTTACAGCATTTTTCAGTTTGCATAAATCCATCAAGCCTCGCCATCGTGGGCTGCTCTGGTGTGTCGACTGTGGGGGGTGTAAACTTCAGAGGTGATATTTTTGGCTCTATCTTAGATGAGCTCATCTGGTTCAGCACAAATGCATACGTCATAGACCCGCCCACTCACACTGAGGGTGTGAAAAATGAGACCAGCACCATGTAAACACTGGAAGGAAGTCTCATCTTCCTCATTTTAGTTGTCATACCTGTACTGCAACTCCAGTTATAACCTGCAAATATGAAAGTATGATAGTATTTTCCTGGCCATTAGAGTTGTATACACCCGTGTCTGTTTGCTTGTTGGTAGGATATCCATGAATTCCAGAATTTGATATAAGGAGTCAGCATAGAGTTAAGAAAGAACACATAAAATGTTGGTGCTGATATTTTTTTTTTTAAAAGCTGGGGGGTTTTTTGGCAAGAATTCTGCCACATATCAATATCTACCAATTAGCACCTACCACCTATCACATTTGACCCCCCATCCTCATCTACCACCTATCAGCATCTTCAAACCTACCTCAAACTACTATCCAACATCTACCATCTAGCATCTATAACCATCTACTACCACCTATAACAATTGACCAATCACCATTATCTACCCCATCACCATCCATCAACTACTGTCTACCACCATCTACTACCTCCCACCATAAACCACCTACCATCCATCCATCCATCCATGTGCCAACAACCTCCTAACATCTACCACCTTATACCATACTTTCCATCTACCACCTACCACCTTATTCCTATCATCACCCTCCTAACAGCTGGCTGACATGAATGTAATTTTTACTAGAGCTTCCGCTGGTCTCTACCTTGTTATTATCAATCATGAATCTTTACTGCCAACGACGGGCAAGCCCTTACAGGTTTCTGCGATGATGCAACTCAGCTGTTGTCCTCTTATCTTTCTGGGATTTACTCACAAGGTATTCAAGGCCACTGACTGAAGAAGCATGCATTTACAAAATAACAAATACCGTCAGAAAAAACAATGCACAGAAAGACTTCAAATGAATGTTATTTTTTTGGTCTGAGCTCACATAATGGGGGATAACTAGTAAGTGCTGTATGCTGTTGCAAGTATAAGGAAGGTAAGCATGTGTAATACTGCATTGAAAGGGATTAATTTAAGTAAACATCACAGCCAGAGTCAGAGAGGAAGCCCCTAGAAACACTAAGGGCTTCTCATATAATGAGAGAAACAGCTGGCCATGCAATTAGTCTTAAATGGAGCAAATTTACTTTTAATTTTGCATTGACAATTCCACTTGTTTGTCCATTTTCTTCCCATTATTTTGGGGCCAGTCGCGGTGACATTGGGCCAAAAAGGGTATTCCAGATGCCCCTCTCCACAGCAACACTCTCCAGCCCATCCTGGGGAATCCCACAGGACTCCCAGGCCAGATGAGATATAACATTTCTCCAGCGAGTTCGGATCTACGGTAGACCTGAACCGGGGTCTCCTTTCAGTTGGACATACCTGGAAAAAACTTCAAATGGATGTGTCCTGGACGTATCCAATCAGATCCCTGAACCATCTCAACTGGGTCCTTTGACCACAAAGGAGCAACAGCTCCACTCTGAGTTCTGTCTTGCTGTCCAAGCTCTAGACCTTAAGTCTAAGGTTGAGCCCAGCCACCGTATGAAGGAAGCTCATTTCAGGGGCTTGTATCTCATTCTTTTGGTCTCTACCCAGAGCCCATGACCATAGGTGAGGATTGGAACGTAGGCACACTGGTAAATTGAGAGCTTTGTCTTAGGCTCAGCTCTCTGTTCACCACAACGGACCGATATAACATTCGCATTACTACTGATACCTCACCAAACTGCCTGCTCATCTCAAAGTGCATTTTCCACATATACAAGTGATGGGCTGTGAAGACAAGTTGTCAAATTATAATTCTTAACTCTTTATAATACTGCTTGATGTCTGATCTGTCTCATGAGGGGGAGACAGTGATAAACTTGAAAGAGGGCTGTCTTCTTTGTCTTGGAACTCTGTGAGAATGTCGTTTGCTTCTGTAAATACTTACACATTTACCATAAACCAGCCCACGCTGCTTTTGAGTAGTCACAGCACAGAGACAAGAAACTGGCTCAAAGGTCAATACAAATGAAAATAAGAACCAGCTCTGCTGCCATTTGTAAAACTTGGAACACATGTTGAAACTGACACGTCCCAGGAAATCCACAGACATTTAAGGAGAGCACTCCAGGAACAATACTAAGAATACTATTTTAGTTCCAACACACAGTAATCGTTACAGTTCCTCTCCTTTTGAGTGACAGTAATTTGAGTCGAGGTTCGGAAGCTTTAGCGGTGACACTTTCGTGTCAAAACATGTCTGAATTAGAGGCCATGCTATTTGGCATAAAAATAGCGGCATTGAATTCATCCATCCTTTGGTTTCGTTTAAATCGATTTATGATTTACAAACATCTCATGTTCAAGTTGACATCTCTGAAGAAACCCATGTGTATGCTGAAAACTTCACATTTCCAGCTATTTTTTTATATCTACATACACGTACATGTTCTGATTTGCATGTTTATGTGAACCACGCCCATCTCCATGCCAGTGAGTCGAACTTCTAACCTATTTTAAGTTTGACTGTAGGTCGAGATTGTTTCGGCCCCAAGATCTTCAATCATTGTCTTTACCAGATCAAACTGTGAGAATACGAGCTCCAGCTACCCTGTTGAACCCTTAGAGTGAACCAGCTACTAGATGGTTTCAGGAGCTTTTACCCCTATACCTGTACCTGGGTCAAAACACCAACAGCACGTCAGGGGCTGTCAGCAGGCCTCGATCAGATTCCCTAGACTTATGAAATGCAGTAAATCCCCAGATTGAGTAGCAGAGATGAGCGGAGATGCAGCACAAAAAACTGCTGCACACACCAATGAGCACAATATTGTGTGGTCATTTGTTTTGTAGACAAAAATAAAGTGGCATTTTTTGCAGGGTTTTATATTTTATCCAAAGTGTAGCCATTTTTTTTTTCCAGGCCAGAGTTTCCACTGGCTTTACATTGTTCAAGTTCTCCATCTTTCAAGTCCTTTCACATGCACTTAAGCTCTTAGTCAAAGATGGTGATGTGCTAAGAGTTTTTGGTCCCGTGCTCAAGGGAGTGATTAAGCTAGTGAAAAAGGGGTCAGCACATTTACTCAGACTTGTTTACAACAACATATACCCATCGGGCCTTGATATCACAGTGCGCTCCAACACCTATTAGGATTAGCATTAGCTTTTTCAGCAACCCCCTGGTATCAAACAATATCTGGAGAGTGGACGTCACTGACTTGGAGCTAGCTTTTGACTGGGGAAAGGTGTGGTACTGCTTTCTTTTAGAAACCATGAAGCTCCCTTCAATGAAAATAATCGCTGGCCCTACCTTCCTCATAACCTATAAAGGCCATATTACTGAGAATGTGCAAGTGGTAACAGTTGGAGTTGCCTCCTCCTGTTGTATGATTTTTGAGATATATGTGCCAGAATATATATATATATATATATATATATATATATATATATATATA
>VRLP01003610.1:0-61426 GCA_009660295.1 Lophius piscatorius | reverse complement strand
CTAACCTGACATCTTAGATATAACCCAACTTTGTTGGCCTCTAACCTGACATCTTAGATATAACCCAACTTTGTTGGCCTCTAACCTGACATCTTAGATATAACCCAACAGTATTGGCCTCTAACCTGACATCTTAGATATAACCCAACTTTGTTGGCCTCTAACCTGACATCTTAGATATAACCCAACTTTGTTGGCCTCTAACCTGACATCTTAGATATAAACCAACTTAGATGTCAGGTTAGACGCCAACACTCCTGTGTTATATAATAATAATAATACATTTATAAATAAAATGTATTATTATATAACACAGCGTCTAACCTGACATCTAAGATTTGTAGTGAGAAGCACTTTCTAGAAAATGTATCACAATGAGCCAAAAAAAACCCAAACAATTGTTAACCTTCTGTGACATGGCGGTTGATCCCGTCTTCTGCTCAGAGTAAGGAGCTTTAGGGCGTGTGCTCTTCTAACCTGCAATACAACCCCATCATACCGGAACACCATATTCTTCCTCTGCTTCATGAGGTGAAACATTACAGATTCCTCATTTATTAACCACACACACCTCCGGGCCTGCATACTAAAATATTAACAGATGCATAAATGTACACACAGATCGTAATTAATGAGACCTTGCTGTCCAGAGAAAACTCCAACAGCGCTTTTGTGTCATAAAATCACTGGAAACCTCAGGTTAACTGTATTCCCAGTACATACAACTGAGAATGTTAATTCTTTCTGCAAACATGAAAACCGAAGAACCATAACACATATCAAACATACACAATAAAAAACAGTTGGATCTCATTTTCTGCCCACATTGTCCTCCCAATTAATATATATTTTTGTTTGGATGCTTATTGAAACTACCTGCAATTAAGTCTTAAGTCTTCTGGTTGGTCTCTGCAAACACAAAGTCATACCCCGACATTTCTACAGCTTACAATGGACCACTGTTACTACCTCCAGTATCATGAAAGATGCTTTTATACAGATTTGAGTCATACAGAATGACTTTTCATATTAAATGTTGACCAGTCTCGCCTTGTTCGGCCCGTGTATATGGACATTAAGAATACCTTTAAAAGGTCTTGATGAAATCTGTATTGGATGATGTTGGAGGAAGTGCCATAAGTGTCCAGCCCAGCACCTTTTGCTTTCCAAGGGCGAGTTCGAGAGCATTAGCAGACAGCAATGCCCATTTTACATCCCAGACAGTCAGTTCTGACCCAGTGTAAGATACTCCGAGGTAAATGAGGAGTTTTGAGTTTCGGGGACTAAAATACTTCTTAACAGTCCCTACTTAGTTTTTAATGTTAAAATGCCCATTACGATTGATGCAACCCTGCCTACGGCCTTGCTTCAACTAGCTTAGCATAAAGATTAGACTAAAGGTAACCTGTCTGTCCAAAGAAAACTTCATTCAATTACTGTCATGTCTGAAACTCACTAATGAAAAGTGGATTAACAAAAAAGTGAATGAGCTTATTTTTGCAAATGTCTAATGTCCTAAACAATTTGCCATGTCAAACAATCAATAAAAGAATCAATTGCTGCTGAGGTGCGGATGTCAGTGTAATGTGGAATAGAGTTTGTCCTGCATAAACATCTGATAACGCCTCTACAGGAAAATCAGGGAGAAACGTTGTGCTGAAATTAATTTGAACACAATGTCATGCTTTAATCTCAAGATGAAGAAACACAGTTCCTGTGAGGCTAAAGTGAAATGAACACGAACAAAATAACATTTATTTTATGCATGAGGTGCTTAAATGGTCCTGTCCAGTAAATACAAAATTACATTATGAATGTAATCTTCTTTTATTAAACTTTAATGCTCATTTCATTTGACAT
The DNA here is from genome assembly GCA_009660295.1 of Lophius piscatorius. Taxonomy (NCBI): domain Eukaryota; kingdom Metazoa; phylum Chordata; class Actinopteri; order Lophiiformes; family Lophiidae; genus Lophius; species Lophius piscatorius. Next base: position 59,566 of record VRLP01003610.1, on the reverse strand, counting down.
AAATAATTTTCAGCAGCGAGAAAGAGGCAGCCAAATACAGAAGACCCACTTTTGTGGGAGCTTAAATGGTGAGGGGAGACTCACGGGAGAGACGATGATATGTATTTAGGATGGAAATGAGAAAAATGAAGAGAGAGATGGAGAGAATGGAGTGACAGAGAGGGAGATGGCAGATGACTACTAATGTCCCATATGTAGATGAGCACCAACACACACACACACACTTCACTTGGGCAGCTGAGAGGAGGGGGTGGTCTATCAAAGACAGATAAAGACTGTAGTGAATACTGATCCAGCTATCAGCCTCTCTTTCCATCTCACACACACCCACACACACACACACACACACACACACCCACACATGCTGGAAGATGATGAGGCAGTGTCTAAAGAATAAAAGAAGAACACATGAGGGGAGAAGAAGGAGGAAAGATGAGAAATTAATACTAGGGGTAAACAATAGTGGAGTAGAGAGGGGTTGAAGATTTTAAAGAGGGTAAGGTGATGTTTGATGAAGAGGGACGAAAGAAATCGACGAAGAGGAGGAAAGGTATTGAAAGGGGAGGAAGATGAGAAGGTATTGAGAAAGATATGAACGAAGCATGTCTCCATCTGTAAAGGCCGCAACACAAACTCCCATACTGTCTTTCCTTTTGATTTACATAATCTGTATTTTATAAAGTAAGGGTTCATTTAACCTGTAGTGGATAGAATCTTGGATTTCGGTCTTTATTTTATATAGTTTATTGTATTATTGAATAGTGTTATTGCACTATAATAGAAATATAATAAGAATATATGTCCAGTATATTGTAATGTTGTGCTATAGTATATTGTTTTAGTATAGTATAATATTTTGGTATATTGTAATATTTATATTATAGCGTAATATTGCCTGTATAGTGTAATATTTATATTATGGTGTAATACTCAAGTATTGTTTAATATTCATATTTATATTTGCATTTTATTCTATTATATTGATCTGTGTGCTCTTTCCTGCTGCAACACTGCAACTTCCTTGTTGTGGGACTAATAAAGGTTTATTTTATCTTACCTTAATTATCGGCCTTTCACTGCCTTACTGAATAAAACGATGTCTGCTAGTTTGTCGGTGTTGCATCACACGTATTGTAGCAGTCTTGAGGATTCTGTAATCACTCACAAAAACATTGTCCAGCCGGAACGAGGAAACTGCAGATCTGGTGTGTCTTCTGGGGAGGGGATGTGTAAAAGTGTGTTCACACTGACAAGTGTGTCAAAATATGCAATGAGTTCCTGGATGGTACACTAATTAATAACCCAAGAAAATGAGTGGAACGCAGGACACTTCTCACTTTCCAGGGTCACTATCTTGGGTCTGTAGCAGAAGGGAAGAAGCATATGTAGTTGGACAAAGTACACACATTCCTTGTTCAACTAAAAGCACTTACTTCAGAATCAAATTATTCTGGAAGTATTGATTGAGATTATTTAGTCAGTTAAAATCTGAAAGCCCGCAGGCTCTGAAGTGTACTCAAAGTATAAATAAACAAGAATAAGCACTCAGAGAATGCAGACCTCTGTTAAGGCGTGGTAGTACCCAAGATGGACAATTGTGTTGAGAATAAATTAAATCGCTTTATTTAGGAAAATTTATTGCAGATTGGTCGGATAATGTAGGAGTTATTATCAAGCTTTGAATCTACCAAAAACTAAAAAGCTCTTTCGGTATCTCTCAAATACCATTTGTCTCTCCTCATTCTCTTGCTCCCTCCACTTCAGTGTCTCTTGTGAGCGCACTTAGCCCCCAGCTCCACCCACTAAATATCCCGACCCTCTTTTTTATTGTTTCTTCATATGATTTAAAAGTGACGAAGATGCAATAATCTCAGCTGTCGTTGTTTTGATCAGAAATAAAGAGGAAGAGTTTAGATTTAGATATTAACACCAATAAAGTTGGTTTCGAACAGCACTTTCACCACAAGGTGGCGTTGGGAGGCACGTAACCCCGCCAAAATTTAATCACCTCCAAGATTACGAAAACCTTCCTCTGGGCAAAATTTCACGTGAATCCAGAAGTAAAAAAAAAAAATTCATATTCTTTCCTTTGAAGGAATTTAAAAGGCACCTAACTGAACTTCAGGTCCTATTAATGTAACTTTAATGAAAGGGATTAGAAACTTTATTTCTACTTCTATTGAGCATTCACAGACAAAGAATGGAACGTATTCAATGTGAACGATCATTAAGAAGAACACAAAAAGAGAACAAAGAAATCCTAGCCCGACCAAATTAGGCTTTTCATTCCTTTGACAATGCTGGTGATCTGACTTGTCAGACAGTATTGAATTTCTATGCAGGCTTTGTAATCAATCAAGTCTGTAAGGATTACTGGCATTAGACAGTTAAGATGTTCTGCACATGTCCAGATTGAAAAAGCACAAAAAATGGGGGGGGGTTTCGGGGTTACACCTTGGACTGGTTTGCACTCTAACATAGCGCAGCTGTGTCAAAAGACACTAAACCTAAACACCCTCTCTATATCGTTTTCCATTTGGATATTATGGCGTTTCCAGTCGGGATGAGATATATTTTCTTTCCAGTGAGTCCTTCGTCTACCTGAGGGCTTCTGCCAAGTTGGACGTGTTTTGAAAACCGTTAAAATGTGTCATCCTAAACCACCACAACGGCAAAATGATCAATGTTGAGAAGAGCTACAAAGCTGTTCCAACTTTCAAAATTTGATTTGGGAATTTGAGAATTTTTCCTGAAATAATTTAAGTACGCTGGTGGTTTATTTAAATCCTCTCATTACAAGTGCTCCTTGCCCACACATCTTGTTTTCATCAAGTTGGCACATTGGGGAATTTCAGTGATTACTACAGAGAGTAAATGTTGTCATAGCTGGTGGTTTTCCATTAAGCAATGTTAACAGTTAAAACTGTTGATCGTGAACAGAGCAGGAAAAGTACACTTTCACCGGTAATAATTTAATATAGCTAACAAAGGCCGTTCAAAGAAAGGAATAAATGTAGCCTAGTTTATTGGAAAATGGTGGAGATGTAAAATGATGTAAGAGGGATGAAGGGATGATGGATAAATAGATGGGAGTTGATTTTGAAGGTATTGATGGACGTGTGGAGAAACGTCCTGATGGACCGGTGTTAGCTAAAGGCAATAAGACAGAAAACTGACCATTGTTGAGTTGGTGCAACGATGGAAACATCAAGAGGAATGTCTCAGATAGATGTACGTAAAATATGAAGATAAATAACATGTTGAAGAACTTTAAGGATATGAGAAGAGATTCCCTGCACAGACTGGAGGACATATGATCAATTAACTAAGAATAACCCAGAGTTAACCTCAGTGATGTTAATGATATCAGTCAAGAGATTGTGTTCAAAATCACTTCTCAATGGACCCTGAGGTCTGGTCAATAGACAGACAGGTTGTTATTGACCAGACTGGTTGTCCTGGAGACGTATGTGGGGAATATGTGTCTCTAGAATGAATGGAAATGTTGCAGAAAAGTTTTACAATGCTGTGAACAAAGGCAATTTGGAGTAAAAACAAGACACAAAGACAGAGTTCATGGACCTGTAGGCCCAGTTTGAAAGACGTAGGACAGGCGATAGCCACTGCAAACCCACGAGACTATTAAGGTTTGTCCGAGATTTGACAAAACACGTCTTGAGGAGAATATTCCATGGATGGACGAGTCAAAAGTTGAACTGTTTGGGGGACAGGGGTCCAATTGTTAGGAGGTGGCCATGTAATGCAGAAGAGATGTCGATGAGAACGTAATTTCAGCAAGAAGTAGAGTGGTCAACCCCCCACTCGCAAGATTGACAGCCCCCTGCAGTCTGCATGTTGTTAGGTCCTTGAGCAAGACCCTGAATAAAAATGTGCTCCCCAGACGTCTCCCAGAAGCGGCCCACAGGGAACTAATTGTATTGATTCTGTTATCAGAAGTGTTTGGTTGGAGTTGGTGCTGCTAAATGTGGGACGACTCACGGGGGATGAATACGTTTTCACCCTGGTGATAAATTTTTCCCAATTTTTTACATTTTATAGACTAACCATGACAGAAACACCTGATTAATCAATAGAAAACTTTTGGTGATTTTAACATTGAATACATTTTTTTTCCCTAATAAATGTGTCATTTAAACATTTTGTATTTATTCAGGTTGCCTTTTTTATATCTAAATTTGGTCTGGACTCATTTTTGGATGTGACTCAGAAAAATATGTAGAGGAAATCAGGATGGGGACTAAATCTTTTTAACAGCACTGTGTGTTGAGAGTATCATAGGGAAATCTGGTGGAGAGAACCAAAGAATAACAAACCCATTTTTCCATAACTTGAGTTGTGACCCAATGCCAAAGCCAAGAAGGGGCTCTATCACACAACCTGTCTGTCCCTCCAGTCTTCCATACCAACACACCTGTCCATCATTGCAACCTAAACTTCTCTGCCTCTCTCATCAATTACATAGTCTCACCTCTCCTCCAGATGAGACACTAACCATTACCAACGTCCACGAGCTGTAATCAGGACCAAATTAGTCAGAAATAGTGTAAGGACCACAGATGTCTTTAAAATATCAGACTTTTGTAAGAATTTCAACGTCCAGGTCTTCTGAGACCAAGAAAGACACCACTGGTGTTCCGATCCTTTAGTCATTGGTTGCGTGTTTGAATGCATTGGACTGTTAAGTGTCCTTTACCGATGTGTATTTTTAGATCTGACACCTATAGTGATGCGCAGAGAAGGGTGTGCGTGGGAAGAATGAGGACACTTTTGCAGGACCAAATAAAGAATTAACTGTGTCATTAAAATTTACGATATCATTTGTGTGTTTGTGTGTGTGTGAGTGCGAGTGCGAATGTATGCGTGTGGTCGGGACAATGATGAAAGCGGTCTGTGAAAGAACATGGGCTTGAGAAATGGATGTGTCAAGTATACTTTCGGATGTATGCTGGATTTCTGCACCAGTGAGTGATTGCATGTGAATTGTTTTGTGTGCATGTGAGTGCAGGCAGGTAGAGCACTTTAGCTAATCTCAGCGGTCTGCAGGGTGCAACAGCCTCTCTCACACACATACATACACACACAATACCACACACACACACAAACATCCAACACACACACACAAACATCGAATACCACACACACATTCACTCTCAAATATAAATAAAGTCTGACAGATGGACTGAAACTTGTTCACTGCCATCAACAAAGACCAAATGAAACCATACCCCAGTGTGTGTGTGTGTGTGTGTGTGTTGGATTAGTGTTTCCACCTGGTACAGTATGTGACCTATTAAATTAAAGTCAGGGGGGGTCACAGAGGAAAGTTGGAGGCACAATAACACCATCTGGACGTCTCATATAGATTATCCTACACACACCCACGCCATGGAAAATTGTATGTAAATGATAAAAACTAAAAATAATGTATATCTGCATGGATCTGCAGCTCCATGAGCTCTTAGTCACAAGAACTCGACTCATCCTGTGGAATTTATTTTATTTCTAAAGAATACCGGTTAATTACCACAACAATGGGTGAAACTGTATAATTTTACAAATAATGTTAACAGTTCAGACACTAAGTTCAGGGAAAAACGTGTCCATCTGTTCATTCATTTCACGTAGGCGAGCAGCTACTTTGGGATCGTTCACTAATAACTTATTTCCTACTAGATAAAGTATCCTTCATAAATATAATTTCCAATCAGGGTTGCCTCTACCCTTGTGCGATTTCATGTCAATTCTAATGGGATGTCTGTCTTTTCTACATTTCACAATCTGAAGAGATTTCTTACAAGTACTAGACCTATGCTGTTGTCCCCGACTGCAAAAGTATGTCCCTGTAAAGCCCCCAATTCCCTGTGCTGAGAAAGTAATTAGCCAAGTGAAGTCCTTAAATTAATTTTGAAAAACACTGTTTTTCTTAAAAAAGCAAAGTAGGGGTGCTTTTGTAAACCCATGATGATCGTTCATCAGAATCTCGTCATTTCAAATCACGACACATTTGCAACTTCAGCCATAAGTAACCACGATGACACGAGTGTCAGACAATATTTAAATGCCATCAAAAGTTCCGAATTTAACTTTATGTATTATTTTAACCCACTTTCTAACTTCATGTAAATTTCAATCCATTTCACAATTCTAATGCTTTAATAATTAACCTCATGAATTACATTAAACCAACTCTGAAAGCATATATTGAATTATTTATATACAACCAAGTAGTTTAATTTATATTGTATATTCATCTTGCAAAACCTAATCGGTAAAGTTACAATTTTGACACATTTTGTGGATTTGCCAATTTAAAAAAATTTATTCGGTGCTCCAAAGTAAAAGAGAAAATATGTCTTGTTGATTTATCTTCAAATGAGGAAAAATTATCTTTAAAACCTGATTCCACATTACAGATCTCTGTCCATGGTATTGGTCTATTTAATTGATTTTCTTCTTATTTTATTCATCCCTTTTTGTTCTCTTTTCCCATAACTTCCATTGAAGTAGGAATTGGTGTGAGTTCTGATATTCCTGAATAGCAGGCATGAACACAGCAGTGGTTGGGTGGATCTCCACAGGTTATGCCACTAATATGCTCCGACTACCCAGTGGTGACTAGACTTGGAATTGATTGGAACGCTTAAAGTGTAATTTATTTTAATTTGTCTCACAGCACAAGTTCTGATATTACTTCAAAGTTTTGGCTATGCCCCTTTTTATTTATTTATGAGAACTCTCTGGGCTTCCTGCTTTGAAGATAAATAAGACGGAAACCGAGCGGAGACGTCCTCTCTGTAATTATTAAGATTAATTCGAGAGTGTGCTGTGGTGATGAAAGGAGAGGCTTTAAGTGCTGCTTAATCTTAAGAAAAAGGCTAAAAGAGAAATGGTAGAGTTGGGCTTAAATACCCTTTACTTGTGAGAAATTACAGTACCTTAAAACTTTCAGGATTCAACAATAAAGTATGGAGTAGTCATAGAGTTCTATTAGTGTTTGAAAGTGTCTCTTTAGTTTTGACCGATCTCGAAGTACAACCATGCAATCATAATATCATGTGGAATATGAGCAACCCTCACATGTGGGTAACATATAAGTCCATATGATCCACACGCCCTGTGAAAGGGGGCAACTCTGACATGTGACAGTGACATCATGGTGGTGTTTCAGATCTGGATCCTTTGAAGAACCCAGTTTACGAAGGCGGGTCCTTCATCAGCCGAAGACCTGGTCACATTGAGTCCTGTGCTTGTCAGCAAACAGCGTTGAAAGCTCAAGTTGACCCGCTGATGAAGGTTAGTGCCGGGGTAATAAATGCTGTTCAGCAGAAGTAATAAAACCACTTTGATCAATCACAGTAAAAGCAGCAGTGTAAGCCCTTTAGTGTCTTCAGCAACTATAAAAAAAATCAAAAAACTATCAATTTACCATAAAATTGTAAGTTGATGGTCAAGAATGTTTCTAAGAGTAAAAAAAAAAGAAGTCTTTTATGGAAAATAGTCTATTTGAATTTGATTAGCTGGCCTTCACTATGTTCATTATAAAGGGAATATCTCTTCCACTTTGGTAAAGCATATTTTTAGAAAACTATTTGACCCTCATTCATTTTCGATTTTCTGTCAAGTAATGTAATTCTGTTTAGTAAGTCCTAACATGCTGTAAAAGGCCAAAATATCTACTTTTTGAATAGGGCTGTCCAGTAGCCATGGCTAATCCTTCCTCTTTAGTGCCCCCCTTGACCTGTGGTGTCCCCAGTGGCTCAATCCTTGGCCCCTTTCTCTTTAGCACATCCATGCTGCCACTGGGTCATGTCATAAACATGTCATTGAACTGCCATAGTAACACAGCCTGAATTTTTTATTAACATTTTGTTTATGTGTGTTCTGTTATTACAGGATTATTACAGTAACCGAGATACATCAACTCAAGAAAACCTCAAGAAATATCGAGGGCCCTTATGAAGAAAAATCTTGTCTTCTGATCATTTGAGGAAACTATCAACTTATCGAAAATTCTCAGTTGTTTATTACAAACAGATCTGTTATAACAGACTTGATCAGATGTTTTATCATTCAGGTATTGGCACACAGTTTTATTCTTACGATGTCATGACATTCTACCAGGTCAAACTTTCAGCACCCTTCACACAGCAGAGTGCCCACATCATTTGTCAGACTCAATATAAAGAAGTGCGTCAGAAATAAGTTTTTTCCAAGCAATAAAATGGGAAAACTTTTCTCTTTGCAGTTTAAAAATGTTCCAGGAACAACAATGTTGTAAGAATGATCGTGATATATACGAATCAGCAAAACGTCTGAATACACGGTAGTTTTCATGCCCGGCTAATAGCTGGTGGCGTAACTTTTTAAAATAAGCATCATTGTTTTTGTATTCTGTCGCAGTGTTGGTACTACGCTGAAAATGCAACAGCTGTTTGTGAATTGGTTCGATGACATCATAGTTTTCACAAGAATTGTACCTGGCCAGTTCACATGGAAATGAAAACCGTATTGTTTAAACTCCTGAACCCATTTTACAAAAGTTTACATCTTCACGCTCTCACACTGATGTAGCGGTTTCACCCTGATGAAGGAGAAATATCAGTAAAGATGGTCAGACACAATGCTTCTCTCACGCAGCTTCATTTACAATCCTTATGTCAGAATAATATACAAAAGTGCAAAAGTAACATTCTCATGATATACAAGATGCCTTTTCTCAAAGTCCGTTAAGCAGGTCAGTAAAAAGATAACTGCATCTGCATTTCTCACTTTCTTCTTTTTTGACAGGTAAAATTAAATACAACAGGTAAGTACACATGAAATAATATAAATCAATAAACACATTTAAATGATCCAACTTATATGAATCGCAAATAAAATTATGTAAACACTTGTTTCTTGCATTTCTTATGCATGCTAGCTTTGGAAACTAACTCTGAGGCTTTCGTGAACCAATAAAAAACACCTGCAAACTAGCAATAGCTTTTTCTGTAAGGCCCTTAATGCTAAACATATGCCTTCAGCTAGCAGCTTTAGCAGTTCACCAGTTAAGGACTTAAACATTGAAATATTGCTTCAACAATACTCCATACATTCATAGAACACACATGAAGTAACTCAATAAACCCAGTCAAACGTTCCAGAGCATAAATACTCATTATGTACCTGATAAAAGGGAAATATCAGTAACGATGCTCGGACACGATGCTTCATCGAGAATGATGCAACTTGGCTCAGAACTCAACGTTCTGGATTCTACAGGCACAACTAATCAATTACAGATATTTTCTCAAAAGGCTCAACAGGTAGATCACGGATTAATCTTAAACGTTTTAGACTCTTTCATAGAAATTTGACGTGTGTACATCGTTCACATTTTACATTAACGGCTAGCGTAATCAGAAATTAATTCTCTTATCACTGTTACTGTCTCTACACTGTTTTTAATTTACATTTGATTAATTTATTTTGTACTGAATTATCTTATCACTGCTACTGCCATCACTGCTACCATTTCAATACTGACGGATTTTGTTTACTGTTTTTAAACTGATTCTACTGCTTCGAGAAATCATGAGCTTTTTATAAAGTCAATCTATCACATTGCCATGTGAACAAAAAGCTATATTGCAGCAAAATGCAGTTTTGTGAGAAACCATTGAGGTGTAAACCGCCTCTGACTGTCACTGATTTGCAATGAATCATAGGATAGGGTGGGCAGTGAAGGGTTCATAGATGGGATCTTTTGCAGTCTGGGCAAAATGGCCACATATGAATAAGTTGCTTAAATTAAACCAGCCCCTGCATTTGGACTCAGAACGAGACGCATTTATCAGACACTTCCTGAGTGATGAATTTATTGTTTAGAAGCAAAGTGATGGAGAGAACGAGGCAAAGGAATGCACAAGTACAACTCTGTCTTTGTGTGTGTGTGGACTACAACACACAGGTAGTGGTTGTGAGACACTGTTTACATGGCGACAGTGTGTGTGTGTGTGTCTATGTGTGTGTGTGTGTGGGAGCATTTTAATGTATATTATCTCCTGGCTGGAGAGGATCTATTAAACAGCTCTGTCCATTTGTAAAGGATTAAGATGCCCCCTATGTTTTCCTGTTGTGTGTGTGTGTGTGTGTGTGCAAAATAGGACGCACAATCCCTTGTGATTCACCCTCTTTACAATTTATGTATTTCAACTGTAGCCTCTGTTGGATCCTCCCCAATGACAGACGCTATCCCATTCAGCCAAATAATCCTATTACACACACACACACACACACACACACACACACACAGCAAGAGGGAAACAGCAGCCCACATTAACTCAGTCTTGGAGGTGCAGGAAACAAGAAATAGCTCTCAGTTTCTCACGTGCACACATTACCATACAGTCTTTTGTCTCACAGCTCATTTATGCTCAAACCCATAGTCAGGCATTCATGTCATCCCTATTTCCAGAGGTCTATAGATAGGGATGGAACATGAAAATGAGCAGCTACCACATTCTTTGTGGGGGCCCTGAAGCTGTGATTTCTTCAACTGGTTTCCTTCTTCACCTGATGGGTTACATGTGATTTTCTTATTAGTTGTTTCACATTCAACTAGGATACAGGTTATCAAATCAGCAGAAATTTAGTTTGACACAAATGGTCTAGTTTGTTGGTTGTCCCAACCTTTAGTCTTTTACAACATAGGCGTGTTGTGGATGGATTTACATCAATGAACGGAAGTATGTGGGCGGTCGACAGACACATTGTATGAAACATATGTATTTATATATGTAGATGGAGTATAAAAGAGCCTCTGCTCTGTTGTGTCCCGAAGCAGTGGTACCGAGTTCTACCGTGGAACTGATGCATTTGAGCTTTTGATTAGATTCCTAATCCTGTCTCATTATTTAGTGCTTAGTCTGCTTCAGAAATTGGAGTCCAGTTACAGCTAGTCAATATTGAGGCGTTCATATTATGAAGTTTTCTCCATTTTGTTTGAGAAAAAAAAAAAAAGAACTCTCGCGTCCCTTCTTTTTCAAATTAATTGGAAAAAATAGATAATGAAAAGAAATACGAAAAAATCTTCTGCTTTCTATTGCAAAATAAAAATGGAAGAACCTGTATCTATAAGCAGGTATCGATCCATTCAATGTTTTTCCTATTTTTTTCAAAAACTTGATAACTACTTAAATATGAGAATTAAAAATATCAAACAACTGCTTACACTGGGATGACATGCTGGTTCAGACCCGTGATAACGGCCCTGTGATAATACTGGTGTGCTGTAAGACCTGAGTGAACATGTCCACTGTATCGATATGATATGGATATTATTAATTTTGACTATTTAATCACAGAGCATTTAATTACAATTTTGATTAGAATCACTTGATTGTTCTGTTAAATCATCGATGAGTTTCCTTCATTTTTTTTTTTCAGTGCATGTAATGCATGAACAGGAATTTAGCAATTTATTCCAAAACATACCGCAGTACGCCACTAATGTAGAAATTCACTGCCATACCAAAATAACAACACGCATATGTATAAAAGCATGTGACCAAAATGCAGGGGAAACATACATAACTTACATAAACGGCTCTTTTTTCTTGTTAAAACTATACAGATAAATATATAAAGATAAAAATTGTGGTTTCAGGGGCAAAAAAACTTGACTGTGACAAATCACAAAGTCCTGCAACATTTCCAGGTTTTATATTAAACTTGAGACCAAAACCATTTCTGGCTGCCCATGACATCTCTTCAATCCTTCAGAAATGTTTCCGACATGCATTTCCTCCTCAAACCACATCTTTTAGAGCATTTACTACCCAACAGCCTGTCTATCCTCCGCGACCTGTACGACATATTCTGACCGATCTACCCAGGAGGAGAAAAGACAGACTCAGATTTACTCTAACAGTAAAGCAAGGAGAAGAGAAAGGGCAGAGAGAGAGAGAGCTTTTGTGTTGATGTACGGTGAGGTGGCCAGGTGTTGTCGTCTCTTCGCTCTACAGAACTGGACCCGCCGGCGCTTTCCTGCTGTGCATGGTTGTGTGTATGTGTGTGACTGTGTGTGTGTGGTGAGACTACATCTCGCTCCTCTCATTACACTCTTAATGGAATAGAGACATCTGTCTCATCTCCATTTCTCTCCTAGGTTTCCAGAGAGGGATGGATGGGAAAAATGGAGGGAGGGAGTGGTTGAAGAGAGAGACCACATTTGTTGCCAGAGTGCAAATGAAGGGAGGGAAAAGAAGGACGGTGTTGCCAAGTGTCCAAGAGGGATACGCTGTAAGAGAGAGAGAGAGGGGATGATGAGGAGAAGTGAAGAGTAAGAGTGGAAAAGTGCCAACTCTCTGCCGGAGGCTGGCTATTAATGATGCTTATGAGTTAGATCAACAAAAGGTTTGAGAGGCACAGATTCAGATGTTTTCTACCAAACCGCATCTTCTGTTGCACTGTAAAAACAAAACAACAAATTTAAAGTAAATATCTATTTATCGGCTCTCGCAAACAAAGATGTTGCCATTCATAGGAATTTTTGCAGTGAATACGTTACTACTTTATGCGATCAATATCTGGTCAGTCCATCATCTTTTCCCTGCGTCAGACAAACAAACACACATAACTGTTTTAGATCTGAACCCAGAAGCAGACTTAGAGAAAGGCTGGGACTGGTATGTTTTGATAACATACTTCGTTAAGTAAGCGGGTCACAACAGGACGTCTTACAAGCAGCAAACATCTAAGCATCGAGCTGTTAAGTCAACGGAGAAAAAAAATCAACTGACAATGTCTACAAAAATTGAGCAATCAGTGAGACGTCCTGAGCTATGAGATCAGCTGCAATGTAACAGTGAACGTAAATTACTGTTTTTTTCCCCCACGTCAATCCAAAAGTTTTGAAAAGCGTTTCTGGACGCATATGTAATATTCACGTTGGTGTGACAAGACCTTAAAGCCCTTTAAGGTCTTGATCAAGAAAAATGGACTATTTAAAAATGATTTCTTTGGATATCTTAATATTAATTTAATAAAAATAAGATATGAAATTCAGTATAAAAAAAATATCAGACTTATAAAAGTATTTCATGATTGAATTTAACATTTCATAAAATCAAATAGATAAGCTGAACCTTTTGTGTAAGCTTGTTTTCAGAAAACGACTTGACCCATATAAGTCTTTTTGGTTTATCAAGTTACATAACTCTCGTTATTAAGTCCTCACATGTTTTGATGACATTTTCTCAATAGCCATGGCAAATGCTTTCCTTTTGTAGCCGCTTTGAACTGGGGTGTCCCACAAGGCTCTATCCCTGGTCCCTTACTTTTTAGCCTATACATGCCGTCATTGGGTCGTATTATAAACAGGTCCTGTCAAATGGCGCACAATTTTCAGTACGTAATGAGCTCAACCAAACAGTTGAGCAGGACATTAAAGGGTGACGAAAACATCTCCCCCAAAAAGATAAACCAAGGACTGGTCCTTGCTACAACATTCACATACAAATTTCACACACTGATGGTATCCAAATGACACTGCAGTACGTCTTTGCTCAGTCACATTTAGACTCACACACCAATAAAGAATCCATCTGGAAGCATTTAGGGTTCCAAAGTTCGTCCAATGTTCCGCTAACAAAGTCTTTTATAACTGACTTTGTTATTTTATTCAAGGGCGAGATCATGCTGCTTGTAGACACACTCAGAAATACTTTATTTGCAAGTAGTGCAGGCAGTAAAATTTTACTTAAGGAGACTACGCTCGGAAACTATCCTTGGATGACACAAGTATTTTTGAAGGACTTTGTTTAATCTGCCATATACAAGAAGACGGCATCTACCAAGCAAATTAATCGATCCTTCTATGGTGACATCATGACCATGAAACAAACATACCCACACACACACACACACCAACACGCTCGCTCGCTTGATAACACAGCCTCCTCCCAGTTTATGACATCTTAATAAATTTGATCTTATCAATCCATTTTAAAAGCCTCAACATGCTGGATTTTGTTTTTAAAGATGTTGTTTTCTTATTATCAACTGTGTAATAGGCAGATTTTGACAGGCAAGTAAAAAGGAATCTTCTCTGTGCTCTTTTTTTGTGAACATATCAGTGGATGCATTTTTTGCAGCACATCACAAATTAAGGCAAAGGTGCCAATTTAGATAGAGGACTTTTCCAAAGCTGTATGACTCAACACAGATTTATGCCAAGGATAATAAGAAGAGTAGACTGATAGAAAAGAAAGAAAGAGCTGGAGTTTACCCGAATTTGCAGTATCCTGGTGAATAAACAGTAGCATTAAACGTTTTCTTGTCCTTTATTTCAAACTAGACCTTTTCTGGTGTCCCCAACAGCATGTCAATAAAAAAAAAAAAAGTCCCCAATCCCCTTTGTCACACAAGCAATCAACCTGAACTCTTGAAATGAAATGTGAAGTTATTTTCACAGTGATTGTAATTTTAAAGAAAAGCTCCCTGAAGTCAAACAAAGGTCTTCAAGATGGAACTCCTCGAGTCGATTCATGTGCACCAAATTGTGACAAACGGACCAAAAGTTGGGAAAAGGTGGCCCCTTGAACCTTTGAATATAAAGCTCCCCCTAGTGTTGAAAATATCCAACCAACCTTTCCCAGAATCACTCCTGTTCTTAATCGTATTAAGTTCTATGGGGCTGATGAATTAGAAAAACGATCAATGCAACAGTTTTTGAGTTATCGCTTTAAAACGAAGGATAAGTGGCGGACATGACAATTCCATAATATCCCATATTTTTGGGGGATATAACCAAAGTTCCACTTCTATGAAGAGTAAGTAAATGTATTATTATTAATATTAAGTAAGAAAGTAACTAAATAAAGCTACTACTGACTAGTTTTTCATATTGTTGGTCAGTCACACAATGAAGAACCTTTAAAAAGTCCATGTACGTGATATAAAGTTTTAAAAAGGGTTTAAGCTTTGTATTATGTTTGTCAGCAACTTATGGAAATGTTTACAGAGCTAACCATCTGCCCTAAAAGATGTTTGCGGTTATGGCTTTCTGGTCATGACGGATGTTTCTTCCACTCGAACGAAAACTAGAATGAACACATTGCAATTCCATCTGGCTGAAAGTCAATTCTCCTCCAGGTTTAACCTGACAGATTCTTACCACCGTAGACAGTCAGCTTTCAGAACTCACCCAATAAGATAACGTTTTTAACAGTTAATATACGTTTCGTGAAATGCAGGTGAAAGACAAGTTCCTGTGGGACTTTTTCCCAAAAACATGAAGGAAAAATGTGTGTGAGAGAAGTAACACTAAATGGTTTCGACAATAAAAGTGAATGCATAAAGTTTTAGACTGAAACTGAGATTTAAAACCATAAGTTCTTTGTGTTAGCATGATAACTTAAAAACTGTTACAAGGATCACTTTCAGATTTTATACCGATATATACCTAAGCGCAACCTTTGACCTCATTTAATCCAAAATTTATGCATAAGAATTGACTGGAGGATATCATGCATGTTTGTTTTGTGTTTTTCTGTAATAGCTTATATTTTACTCACCGGTGTGACCCTTTTTTTTTGGACAACTTCATTTTTAATTTGAGTAGTAGTTTAAACATTATTTGTCAAAATGGTTGAGCTGGGAATAAAACGCAATTGTAGTAAAACTATTGAAAAACGACCCAATTAAAAGAAAATAAGCATACATGAAAAATGATACATCTACACAAAACACAAATATGATTTATCATAAAAGCAATAAAAAACAGCTTCAACATTTTGAAAATAAAATACCTTGCTGTCATAAAAAACAAAACAAAAGTAAGCTTCAAGATGTAACGGGTTCTGCAGGCCTTGCAAGGGAAAAGTGAAAAAGGACCAGAAAGAGCAACTGAAAAATTGAAGAAATGAAATATTACACCTGGGTGAGGCAAGTGGAGAGATGGGCTCACAGAACAGGTGTCGGATGGACAGATAGAGAGGCAGAGAGATGGAGTCATAGGGGAAGCTGAAAGTGATTGGAGAAGATGAAGGAGAGTGAAGGGAAAAAGGTCTGAGGTGAAATGAATGAGAGGTGGACAGTAGAACCTGGAATTCAAAGAGAGAGAGACACACTCAGTGAAAATAAGAATGTTTCATGAAAGGCAGCAGATCTGATGAACAGAGAAAAAAGAGACTTCAAAGGGAAATATAGTTTTGGTCATACTTCTCACATTATATGTCATAGGCTGTCTTTGTGTTTCTGAATACATTAACAAAATGGATATGAAAGCATATTTAGCCACACCCATCAGAATCTGAGTCACCAAAATAGTATGAAAACACTGACTACATAGATGATCTCACTACAATGGCATCTGTCCATAGATTGGACATATTCTGCAACAAGTGAACATTTTGTCCTGAAGGTGATGTGGAAGCAGGAAAAGAAGGCAACTGTAAAGATTAGTGCGACTTTGACAAAGTTCAACTTGTGATGGCTCCACCAGTGGTTCTGATAATTTCCAGAACTGCAAGTCTCGATGGGTGTATCTGGCTTGCATTGGTTAGTACCTTCTAAGGAAGTACAACTGGTGAACTGGTGGAAGGGAAAGGCAGCTCATATTGTCTTCTATGATGTCAGTAAATACCGTAGGGACCTCTTGCCCATCTGAAAACACTGTTGCTGTATGAGATCTTTTTTCGCATTAAAACCCTGGAGGAGGATCATAACCTTATGTTAAGAATGTCTCGACCCAGAAGTTGAAAACAGGCTAAAGGGATAAAGTTGGGTTTTAGGAAAAGTGTAGGAAAGTGACAGGTGAGCAGGCGATGACTTACTCAGTGGAGCTATACAGGTATACAGGGCGATGTTTGCACCTGCAGCAGAAGAGATATCCAGTTTGACGACTGTCAGAAATAACAGGAAGCACAACCTAGGTGAAAATGAAACACATGGTCGGACCAAAATATCTAGCAAGAAAAAGTGCTCAGAGAGCCAGGCTTCAAATATTGCAGACTAATGACTCATCAGAACCAGATCAGTCTGACAGCATCAGAAGGAACAGCAGAGTGGACCAAATGTGTTTGGAAAGATTCTGCGTTTCATGAAAGATTGCTGATATTTTTAAAAAGACATCAGGAGAGTTTCCAGGCATTTTTGTGGCTACAAAATGGCAAAAAAAATAAATAAATAAAAAATGCCAGAACATAACCAAGTGTTTTATTGCCAATACCTGCCCAAATCATAAACACGGAGTTCTCACATTCTGAGACGGCAAATAGAAACATTAAATATAAATGCAAAATTTAACATTTCTACCTAATACCTGAATTTTAGGAACTAAATGTATCTTCCTCTCTCTCTCTGTATGTATGTGTGTATGTAAGTATGAGGGAGTGTATTTATATATGTATATATCTATATACATATGTATATATATATAGTGATCTTACAGTATCAGTATTCCTTTTGAAAGTATCTTACAGTACTTTCAAAAGGAATGTCTGGATACTGGTGGTGGTGGCTTATGACTCCGATGATGAATGAACAATGGGTAATGAAGCTGATTAATCTGTGACTACTAGAAGGAGGTGGGGAGGTGGAGGCCGTGTCAAACGGCAGCATAAAAGTCCTAAATGATTGGAGATGATCATATATATAAAGCCGATGATGACGATAATCTAATGATGAAGCTGAGTCTACGTGATTGAATACTTGTGGCCAGCTGTTGAGCAGAGCTTATGTTGACGCGTCAGACGGGGACGACTTAGTGCAGTGGCAGTGCAGACTTAGCATGTGTAAAAGGTGAGGATAATAAAGGTTTACGAGCAGTAACAATGTCCAAAGTGTAAAATGGGATAGTCTTCCTTTCTGAACTTTCTATAAGTATGTAGAAAGTATATTTCTCTCCATGTTATAAATTACATTAATGAATGTATGCCTTCTTTTCCTTAAACAGCTGGTCTCTCAGTCAACGGTAGTTTTCATCAAACTTTCTTAACTCTAAGCTAAACTTTAGGAACCTGCTTAAATTAGATTCTTAGTTGTTAATTTCCATACAGGAAAAACTTCCAAAGTGTCCCTTACCTCAACATTCTTTCTGTGTCTGGACTCTTATCATCCACTGTCGTCTTACTTAAACCAAAAGCTCCAACACTTTACAATTTGTTTGAAAATGATGTTGAATAGTGACTCATAAAAGTCCATTGCTCCATCTCCACCCATTGCTGGCTCCAAAATGCTGCCTCCCCCCCTTCTAATTACTTTTCATTGTTAAGAACAATTTGGCATTATCCTCATTGAGTGCCTAATTCCATTCATGTTCTCGATGGACCCGTGTTCTGTCTGAAAATGGGTCCATAGTTTCGCCCCACTCATTGTTTTGACATTGACAACCTTTTACCTCTCAAGGACATTTTATAGATGATTCCTTAGAGTAGTGTTTATTTTTAAACCACAATCAATCTGGAGAATCTGACAACATCATTATATGACATATCCTCCATTCTTTGTCAAGCCTAGAATATATGTTGTACATCCAACTCCATATATGCTAAGTGCTAAGATCTGACCTATCCTTGGTGTCAACTTGAAGTCATCTTTCTGTGGAAACAAAATATACAAATGTTGCTTTATCTGTCTAATTTCTACCTTTTTGACACATTTGAGCTGTTGCTTTGCCACGCCTACTTCCTCTCAATTAAGACCTAAAATTGCAGTTAAATTTATGTTCCGACATTCACTTTGTTAATCCTCCGGCGGTTGTAAAACATGAGGTAATTATGGTCAATCTAGCTTAAAAAAATAAACTAGGGCTTTCTTCTTTCTTCTTCTTCTTCTTCTTTGTCTTCCAGCTGTTCCCTTTTGGAGTCGCCACAGCCGATCATCAGACTTCATCCATACGGTCAACCCGGGCCTCAACCTATCTGGTTTGGAAATCAGTTTCATGTTCCCTATATTGATTTGGCATAGGTTTTAAGCTAGATGCCCGTCCTGACGCTGGGCTTGGAGCTGGCACTAGAAGTACACTGGATCGTGCCCCCTATGTGACCGGGTTCAAATACAATTTTGATTACGAGATTACCTCATTACAATCTTTTTTAATTCAGAAAATCAATGCATTGTTTATCTGAATTAACAGTTATCTATTAATCTGGGAAAACAATGTTTTCAATACAGAAATTGAGTTATTTTTTTTTCCCCAACTGAATTCATCATGCTGATGGTGCGGTCTGGGATTTGTTCTGTCCTCAACATGGAATCATCACGCCGTTTAATTTAGCCCAGATGGTAATTTGATAGAACAGGTTGATGCTCCGGCTGTGAACTTTACATCCAAACCTATTGCTGGACCTTAATTTGATTTATTTAATTAATCTCAACACACTCGACAAGATGCGCACGCCCATCATCGGAGGATGTTGACTTATGATGGCGCTGTCTGCCTCTCCTTCCCTTCTTCTCTGTCCCACCATCTGTTGTTTCCATCATCCATAATTTTCTAATTGTCATTCTCCATCTTGTTTGTCTTTGTCATTTTCCACCTTTATCTTTCTTTCTCTCTGCCTCCTCGTTCGCCGTGCCGCTACTTGACTCACATGCACACTTCACTCTGCACAAAGACACATCACTGAAATACAGCAGCTGTGTGCGTGTCCGCCCAAATGGAGTGTGTTCAGAAGGTTTCTCCATCGACCTCCAGCGTAGTGTGATCACTATTTCAAGGGCAACACCACCAAAGTCCATCAACCCCCTCAGTGTGTTTGTATTTGTTGATGTTAGACGTCATTAACTTTCATCCCTTCGCCCCCATTAACTCCCTCTGTGAGGTTTAGGGTACTTAAAGCAAAACACCCCTCATATGGTACTTTTTAAAGTTACAAGGTGCTGCCCAGAATAAACAATATGAGCATGAATTAAAAGGGCCCCTGTAAGTAGTTGGGATGTATTAGACAGCAGGAGAACATTTTCTCCCGGAGTTGATTTGTTAGAAGCAGGAAAAAATCGAGGAGGCTTGACATCTGGGTCATTGCATCTCCGACACTGCAGGATCCATTCCATGTTCCCACCATGCAGCGGTTAGGACCTACTAAAGTGGTCTAAGGAAGGACAACTGGCAAACCTGCAATAAGGTCATCGGTGGCGACAAGGCTGGTTCACATGTTTGGGGAGCAAAGGCTGGCTCCTATTGTCTGACCCCACAGAAGAGCTACTGTAACACATACTGCTGAAAAAGTTAGAACTGTTTTACCAGCAGAAAGGAGACATACACCAATACTGGGCATGTGGTTTCAATGTTATGGCTGATTAGTATATTAGATCCTTGGTAGACTACTGGAATAGCTCTTCATTCCGGGTCCAAACCACTAGATATAAAGATTTACCAGAATTTCTAAGGATTATTTATTATTATTTCTTACTGTGACAAATTTCAAAATCCTGCCCTGCTTGCACCTGAATGCGTAGTCCTTGAAGTTCAAGTACAACCGCAGGCGTGTCAGTTAACGCCGGCTCTCTGCTACATGATCCAAGCACTTGGTACGGTCGCTACACTATAAAAAATTATTTGTCAAATGTAGCAGGTATTATTGAGCCTAAAACTTAAGTTGAAAATACAGATTTTAATTGTGTCAAGAGTGGCAATCATTATTATTACACTTCGGAAATAAAATAAGATCAGATTCCTGCACCAACAATGAAAAAAATATTTTTATTATTACTCTATATTTGAGGTTTGTTGATTTTTTTAAATCGAAATGATCAATTTCCAAAGCTGGAATTTCACTTTTTTTATGCTTTTGGGGTGTAATCATGCACTGTAAAAATGAAATGCTTGATGAACTTATATAAATTACATTAACCAGTAACCTAAATTAAATCATTTATTACTTATTATTTTACGATGTAAATACTGAATGAATTGAGTTCATCAAATAATTCTCTTTTTACAGGGTGGGATGTAATTTTAACAATGTAAGAACTTATTAAACCCAGCCACGAAGGGGCTGACCACCAACCATTCACACAATCTCTCACCCACCAGCGGAGCAGCCATTGGCAGCAGCATGGCACTTAGTATCTTGCTGAGGGACACTTTGACAAGTAGACTACAGCAACCAGGGTTCAAACCACCAATATTCTGATAAATAGACCCCAATTTTCAGCACCTGAGGAATGTGTGCAACCATGTTACAGAAAGAGTTGACTGTCTGCTGGCTAGGAAGGGTTGGCTGTATTGTACATTCTGAAATTGAGGTAAGGTAGCTCTACAGATTGGACATTGTTGATATGGCACATTTCAGACACACTGTTTAACATTTCCCACAGATGGACAAAAAAGGGTAAAATACAGAGTTTTTGGGAAATGACTCTTCGTCTGCCTCAAGCTTCAAGGCCGACGAAATGTGAGAAATTACTCCAAATGTCCAATGGGCAGTGGAGAGTTGTTGATAACGCTGTGATTCCTACATTCCATACATTGACTCACTCTGCTTTATTTTACAATACTTTGGTCATCTATGGAGTTAAATTCCTGCCAAAAGTCTGCAAACAAACGCATAACAATCTGGTGCAAGAAACACAATTTGCGTGCAAACGCAGTACTACTTGATTAGCATACACAAAATACAGACAACTACAGCAAATCTTACAAGTACTAGAAAATCTATCCTACACCTACAATTGTGCAAAACGAAAAACAACACGCGAGCGTCTTCGGTTCACAGTTCCTTTGTAGTTCACCTGTTACACCAGCAGGTGTCGCTGTGATTCAGTTCCAGAGTTTACCAGACTGGACCTGACTGTGGACGACCAGACGACGGGCGGCAACTCGAGTGGGACCTTATACTTCTATGAGACATCCCGCTAACTGCGGGAAAACTGACGATGCATGATGTAGTAAGGAGTGCAGGAGTTAACCTTGTTTTCACCTGGTTTAAACCGAGCAATGCTAATCATTCACTTTCTCGCCAACTCAGTGTCTTGGTGCGAGTGTCAACTTACCACACAGCTCATAATTAAAATATATGCCTTATAATAGGTGGACAGGAAAATGTAGCTGCATAAACGATAGATAACTCTTTAAACCATGAGCTATGTTCCTAAATGAAATGCCCCACACAAAGGGTGAACACCTCATCTTTAAAAATACTGACACTGTTAAAGACAGCCATAACATTTATAAGCTGGACTATGATACGAACCGGAACATAAAAGATAACATTCTTATAATTACCCAACACTCCTCCACATTTTACGGATTTGTAATTCAAATTCATGAAGCATAGATTACAGTTAATTACCATTTTACTTACAGGAGTGAAATTTTGTGAATAAGATTAGCCATGTAACATTATTAAACTAATAAAATTGTGTTTTTAATATCTGACAGTTATAATGAAGGCTGTGATTGTCTTAAACAACTCCAACACCATATTGTCAGCCAATGTATCAGTTATCTTGCTTGTAAAATGCTTATTGTTTGTATTTATATGATGCTAGAAGCCTGAGTATGCCCACATTGAATCAGATGCATGGAGTTGGTTGGCTGTTGCTGTTAAGATAGACAGCAAAGGGCAGGCTCCCTCCAGGCCCTCCAAGGGGAGGTTCAGAAAAGGGGGCCAGTCCCCCGGGCAAGGATCTTGGCAGGAAATGAGAGTAAGACAAGCTAATGTCCACCAGGACATGACGAATTTCGAATAATTTCAATGTCTACAATTTATCCAATTAATGTATGCCATTAAACTTAAGTTTTAAATGTCCTCTTGATTACTTCACAGGTCTTTCCCTGGATTTTTTAGACACAAAAGAACAAATGGCAAACGCAGATTTCCTGCACCGCTTTAAAACATTTCAGCATCATCCACAAATGCTGCCAGTCTCCAGTTTTATTGACTCCAAAAAGCCATGAGCAGATTGCCATGAGGCTCCTGGGAGCTAACGCTGTTAATGGCAGGTTTAAGCAAACGCCTGATAACTTTGCCCGCTCAAAGCAACCGTAAAGAGGTAAGCATTTCTAAAATTCTATTTCATGTAGGAGTCATTAGCAGTTGTAATATATTTGATTAGGAACTCTGTTACTAGTTGTTTGTTGTATTGTCTTTTTTCTATGTTGTTTTCTCATCAAGATTTGTTGTTGGCTGAATTCCCTAAACTAGAGAATTTATCCCGTGGACGGTTACTTTATAGGGCATCAGGTAAACAGATTCTGACTGTTTGTCACCGTCCAACACATATAAAAATGTTGGTTATTTCAACACACCTTAACGTTGCATGAAGTTAACACAATCTCTTTCCTACTTTCCATAATGCTGAAGGAGGAAGTCGCCAGGGAAAACTGGCTCATGCGGTTATCCCGCATGAGTCCGACGGTGACACTGCAAAACTGCTCAAGTCTGTATCCAATAATGGAAGACTCTTGACTAACGTCATCCCATTTCAAGATTAAATCGATGCTCACAATGCAAGACGTGTGGAGAAATTTTACCTTTACAAGTTGCCTTAGTTTTGGAATCTTTCTAATGTGCAAAGAGCGCATGTGAAAATAATTGTTCGACAGTTAAAACTTTGTCATTACCTTTGTTAACCAGGTCTAACAGGAAAACGATGTGGATGCTGCTGTAAAGCAAAACATTTGGTCGATCCTGTCATGGCAACTTGGCTGTACGATGAGACAATACTTCACAGCCATGCATCACATAACTGCATTTACAAGTTGACCTCAGAAGCAGCGCATCTGACCCAGAAATGGCTCTCATTGCATATATAAAGCACCCAAATAGAGTGTGCAGTGTAGACTTTAAGATTCATCTCGTTTCATTGAATTCATTACAAATTTGTGATGTGCAGTTTGTTTTTTTGCAGAATATTTACATTTCTTTAATATACAAGGTGGTCGTGCAATTGGGAAGAGTCTGAACTGCTTCATGTGTTCCATGTCATGCAGAAGTTAAGAGATGGTTTTAACTTGAACTTTGGTAGGGTGTGCCTCTTCATATCGCACCTTTGTGATCAATATCTCTAATGCTGAAAGAGGTAAGACTCGAGGCAAGGGAGTGTGTGTTTACATCAGCGACGCTCGTTACCGGAATGTTGGTGGAGTTCATCATCATTAAGTGGCGACCCTTCTACCTACCAAGGGAATTTTCGTCGATTGTGCTCGTCGCGGTATACATCCCTCCCAGTACTAACTCCAGCGATAGGGGCGAGGCACTCAACGAACTTTACCAAGCCATCCGTGAACGACAGACAGCGCACCCAGACAGATTCCTCATAACAGCTGGAGATTTCAGCCACGCAGAACTAAAGGTTTTACTGCCCAGACTACACCGACATGTGGACTCTCCAACAAGAAGAGACAACATACTGGACCTGATGTACACAACCTGTAAAGAAACTTAAAAGGCCACCCCCACTCCCACACCTGGGTCATTCTGATCACATCACAATCATGCTCAGACCTGCATACAGACCCAAAGTGAGAGCCATCAGACCAACAAAAAAAGGAGGTACGCGTATGGCCAGAGGGGGCCTCCTATACTCTTAAGGACTGTTTTGACACTACAGACTCATTTTCAAACACGCTGCCACTCACATGACCACATAGAAATATCAGGAAATGTGACTCACTGCAAAAACATCACTGTTCTTGCTAACCAGAAGCCATGGCTTACAGGAGAGGTTCACAGGCTCCTGAGGGCTCGGGACGCAGTCTTTGGGGTCGGTAGGGCTAGCAACAACCAGAGCCAACCTGTCCCGTGGAATCCGGGAAGCACAACGACAGTACAGCATGAAAATGTCCGGACACTTCAGCAACACTAGAGATGCGCAGTCTCAGGAAGTTTGAAGTTTGTGGCCGACACGACTGTGGTGTGCCTCATCGCCAACAACGATGAAGCCAACTACAGGAAGGAAGTGAGCCAACTGACCCAGCAGTGTAAAGACAACAATCTCTTCCTCAACGTAGAGAAAACCAAAGAGATTGTTGTCGACTTCAGGAGAGAAAATTCACAGCACCCCCCACTGACAATCGACGGTGCTGCTGTGGTGAGGGGGAGCAGAACCAAGTTCCTGGGGGTGCACCTCTCTGAGCACCTCTCCTGAACTGACAACACCACATCACTGGCCAAGAAGGCTAAAAAACGGCTCTACTTCCTACGCAAACTTAGGAGAGCACAAGTCCCAACCCCCATCATGTGCTCCTTCTACCGGGGCACCACTGATTGGGTCCTCACTGGCTGTATCACTTTTTGGTATGGAGGCTGCACTGCCTCCGGTCGGAATTCACTGCAACACATAGTCAACACAGCCAGCAAGATCATCAGTGCCCATCTGCCCACCCTCACGGACTTTTTCCACACACCCCCTCACCCGCAGGGCGATCAGCATCGCTGGACACACTTCCCACCCCTCAAACTCCCTCTTCAGTCTCCTGCCTTCAGGCAGAAGCTACCGGAACCTTGGGTCCTGCTCCACCAGACTGCTGAACAGCTTCGTATACCAGGCTGTCAGAATGCTCAACTCTGCCACCCCCCCTATTTTCCCCCAGCCCCCTCACTGTAACACACTCACCACACACAAGGACATCACTTCAGCTGCTTACATGCACCTTACTGCTCGTTGCACAACTCAATTGCACTGTAGTATTTCTACTGCACTACCAGCACTGTTGTACATAGGTAGACTTAAGTAATGTGTACATGTGTATATATATATTTATATTTATGTTATTTATCTATATCTTTTTTTTTATCTTATTACATTTCTCAGGGGTATTTTATTTCTTTATTTCTTAAGGAGAGAGAGAAACACCCTTTCAATTTTCTATATGTCCTGCTCTTATAGCAAAATTGACAACAGATGACTGACACATTTAAAAAAGGACTTAAAACTTTCCTTTTTAGCAGAATCTATAACCTTAATTAACATTGTTGGATTTTGGTAAGGCTTTTATATAGTTATTATTTTATTTTTTATTGATGCTTTTATCTGCTTTTACTTTGTAGCACTTTGAGATTTGATCCAAATGTAAAGTGCATTATAAATTAAATGTATTATTATTATTATTATTATTAAATAAAATCTGGAATCTTAAATTTTCCATCTCCCAGCTCAACAGTCATGCTCACCTCCACAGCCTGCTGCACTGTGTGTGTGTGTGTGTGTGTGTGTGCGTGTATGAGTGTTTTTGTGTATGTTTGTGAGTGTGTGATTGAGTGAAAATGTTGTTGGTTTGATATGGCTCAATAACACACAGTTTAATGTGTTTTAGGAATTGTGCAGTGTCTATCCGCCTTCAAGCTAAATAATCACACACTAACTGCTGCAAATCTACTTCATAACATGGTTTGTGTATGTGTGTGTTTCTGCGCAATAAAAATCTTTGGCGGGATTGGAACATTTTTTCATTATTCAGAATTACTTTAATTGACAAATGCTGCTCAATTCATCTTGTTGACTAACGGTACACATGAAATCGCGGTGATGTTTCACTCAGACCCTCTGAGTTTGCACATTTATTTGTTTACCCCATAGGATAAATACAAATGGCTTAGTTTTTCCCATTCTTTTGTTCCAAAACGAAAAGCTTGCAAATATGATTAAATATCCAGAAAGTCGGGGATATTATGGGATCATCATCGCCTGCAGATCTTTTGTGTTAGAAGAAGAAGAAATTATTTATTTGTAACATACAGCCAAACACAGTACAACATAGTGAAGTTATTTCACTGCATTTGACCCATCCACGAGGGAGCAGTGGACCCTTTGAAATGCAGAGGGGCCAGGGTTAGAGGGTCTTGCTCAAGGACCATACGACAAGTAGATCCTTGTAGATTCAGGGATTTGAACTGTGTACCTTCTGATTGGAAGACAGCCACTCTACCCACTGAGCTACAGCCAACCCCAGCTGCAATGACTCAAAAACTATTTCATGGAACGTCTTCAAATTATAGAAGGAAGAATTGGGTGATTTTGGAAAAGATTGGTTTTATATTTCCAACACCAGGGAAAGCTGTATCTCCAAAAGTTTTCTTGTCAACATTTCTCAACCATTGGTTCAATTTAGTCCAAATTTGGTGCATATGACTCGACTCGTGTAGATCTCTCTTTTATTTATTGTATTCCACTAAAATAAGTCAAATGGTATTTGCTTAAATATGTTGAATTTTTACTTGTAATAATTATTCCTGGACTAAAGCAACCACACGTTTTTTGTTATTACCATAAGTAATTTTCTGATGAAGTGGAAACTAAAACCAAAAATAATAGCGTGTAGAAGCAATAAAGTATCATGACAACAAGGAGGTGTAGCCAAGTTTTTATATATTTTTTGGTTGAAACATACATCTTTTGATGTACTTTAACACTTCTTCAGTGATATTACCGTGAGTAATAAGGTGTTTCAGGTCTTACAACTTCAGACATCACGATCCAGCAACCAGACCGCGAATGATCAGTTCCTTGCGTTTGTCCAGGAAGCATTAGACCACGATTTGACCCTCCTGATCCACAGACATCCCAATTCGTTCTGTGCTGCCTGTGATGCTCGACTGATGGCATAATAACCACCATGACACTTCTGCGCTACTGCATTGTGTGAAACAACTCAAGACCTCTCCGGTGGTCTGCTGTTCAGTCACTTTATGGTCTTTTTATACTTTTGTCATCCTCTGACCATTTTATATTTTAGCATCATTGGAAGAAAAAAACTATTTCAATACCTTGGTTTATATATCAAACAAGATTTCTTGACCATCAGCTTTGCAACCCCCAATAAACTACATTAAAGTACGTACAGAAAACCCCATGCCATTCTTGTTTCTTCAAGTAGTATAATGTAATCCTGGAAGTGTTAACTCTCTCAGACTGTGCCGTGTCTTACATGATACAGTGTTAAAGAATACAGAGTTATACTTACTTACTTTCTTTATTTATTTTTCGAGTGAAATGGTTGAACCACCTGTTCCCAGCAGGTGTTAAAAGTATCAGAAGTGAACGCATTGAGCCTTCAACCTTAAGTTCTCAGCTGGACTAGGCTGAGGAAGAAACCCCTAAAGAAAGGACAGGGAGGACATATGAATGAACAAAGACCAACTTAGTTATAAATTGTTTGTAAATTGTAAAATAATTTGCATTATAAATTAAATGTATTATTTATTATTATAATACTACTGCTGAGACTATTTGGGTATCCCTCAGCCCCGCAAGCTTTACCTCCACTTCCAAATGAGGAGCAACTGTATAATCCAGTTAGCTTTAAAAGTCAATGAGTTTAGGAAATACAAAACATGATCGGAAAAATCTGTTGAAATAAGGAATAATTTCTTTCTAAAACATTTCAAAATTTCACCCAAACACAGATGTGCAGCACTCTACTGAAATACCGAAGAGGATAGAGATTTCTTCACTCTGGGGTGCTTAAACTCTAACTCTGTTCTCATGTGACTGAACTTCCTCGTAGCAGCGATCGCTAGTCTTCATTGATCTGTCTATAGCAGTAGAGTACCGCAATAGATTTTGCCTGCTATATTTTAATTAAGTCTTTGTCATAACATTATAACTGAGTCTAACGATCTTATCAGAGTTAATCATATTTAATCGACATTATCGTGTTTCCTTTTCATTGAAAGTCTGGATATTAAAGTCTTATTGAGTCGGGGATATTATGAAATCATCACCGCCCTCGGAGACGCGGAACGCGTCCACCTGGGATCCATTCTGTCAGCACAATAACTCAAAAATTATTCAATGGATCATTTTAAATTCTATACCAGCAAACAATTTAGTGTGAGGAAGAACTGGATTGATTTTGGGAAAGGTCAATTGTAAATTTACGTTACTAGGGGGATCTTTTTCGGGATATAAGTTCTCAATTTCTCGTCGGTCTGATTTACTCCAAATTTGGTGCGTATGAATAGACTCATCTTGTTTGTATTGTATGTTAGTCTAATAGATCATATCGTAGCATTATGAGTAGCTGTTTATTGTGTTATTCGGACATAACTACCTGACCGTTGGTCTGATTTTGTGCAAATTTGGTGAATATGAATCAACTCAAGGAGATCTGTCTTACATAAGTCATATTTCGGTGTAAAAGTTAGTACTTTCACTAGGGAGAGCTTTTTTTATGAAAAAGACTGGTTTTCGGACATAACTCCACATTAAATGTGAGGAGTTCAATCAGGGAGGTTGCTTGTACAATGCATGGGGTTGGGGGCTTTCAGGGATATACCCTTGCTGTTGGGGACGACAACATAGGTCGAGTTAAAATATGATGCTGAATAATGAGCAGGTTATTCACCTAGTTGCTCTTTCTCCACAGATGCTCCTTCCACAGCTCTCTGAGTTATGGGTTGTCGTGTACCCTCGCAGCCCCTCCCCCTGAGCGCTTCAGGCACAAGTTGACACCACAAATTCTCAACTGGGCATAAATTAACACTTATCCAATTCCATCAGCAAAACAGGCGAACAAAACAGTAACTTGGCTCTGCCGCTTGTTTGTCTTTGCCTTCAGCTCATTTCCATGGCAGCAGCAGCGGCAATGCAGGCTGTTGGTTCATCGCAAAAAAGGAGAGGCATAGCAAATTAAAGCTCTCTAAGCTCATTATCAAGGAAGCCAGTTAGATTGCCACCATAGATATTCACACAGGAGGGACTAACCCGTCCTATTCAATTTCAGAAATTAACTCGTAAATCTTTTTTTATTGGTGATGATGACATAAAAGGGAGGACTGAGAGTCCAATGGTTGTTTGAATGGATTTGCTTCAGTTTATGTGCTACAAAATCGAAGGGATTCACATCACGTTGGATTGATTTACCTATAACGGGTATAAGATAACTTTGTGTTGGATGATCTCCTGCACAGTACATCAATGAGTTTCTCAAAGCATCATTGCTGTAAATATCCATGATGGGGATGTAGTACACAAGGGTCCTCAGGCAGGATTAGTCTTGGTTTTAGATGGCAGTGGGTAGGTACGATCATAGATTGAATAAAAAAAATCTATTCTATTCAGACTATGGTCTTTTGTCTTTACGCCAGTAAAACCTGTTTTACGAGTTAGTACCTGCCTGTATCTACACGAACAAGACAGCTTGTTTTATTTATGAATTATATTGAAGCTTTTTTCTCTGCCTCTGGCCCAAAGACAGCTGGGATAGGCTCCACGCCCGAGACACTGAAACCGCTTTTCGCTTATCCTTTTCGCTTATCCTGAAAAGGATAAGCGGTTGCAGATAATGAATTAATGAATGTAGAGAATCTTCAGTCCGATAATAAGTGCTATGTCTCAAATCACTTCTTCTTCCATGTAGTGGACTATATGCTAATATACCTACTTCTGGTCGATAGTGGGGTGTTGTTTGAAATCAATCACTGCCCCAGTGTACATATGGCAGAAACAATTGACCATCAACGTCACCTTACTTTCAGAAATATGTGTGTTTCAAATAATGCAGTCCCTGTTTCATGTGAAATCGGACTTTTCCTCAATATGTTTTACTGTTTTGGCATCATAACCATCACTCAGCTTACCATGTTCAAAGCTTGAGAAATTTCCAGCAGCCCGCACTCAACCTTAGGGCCCTTTCCTCTATTCTCTGTAGACCTTGCTTTCTAACACGAGCAAGCGCCTGGTGACAGGGATAAAGAAGAAAAAAAAAAATACAAAAAAGTTCAAAGCTGCCTTTTAACAGGCAGAAACCTCAAGCAGATCCTAGCTTCTGATATCACGCCAACTGTCATTGGATGCTCACATTATAATAGATTACAACTACAGGCAGGGGAAGCCAGAATAACAATGCTAATCCTGCCATCATGGCACCTATCAGTGGGTGGGATTTATTAGGCATGAAGTGAACCTTTGTTCTGAGGTTGATGTGTTGGAAGCATCTAATAGTTTGCAATTGTAAAGATCTGAGTGACTTTAACAGGAGCCAAATTGTTATAAATAAATGACTGGGTCAGGACATCTCCAGAACTGCTGGTCTTCTATGGTGTTCCTGGTCTGCAGTGGTTAGTAACTACCAAAGCGGTCCAGTTAAGGACAACTAGGAAACAGTTGACAAGGTCATAGGCAGGCAAAGACTATTGATGCAGATGTGATTAGCTATATCGGGATGGCTAGCTGATGTTGTCTGACGCCACAGTGGAGTTATTATAGCAGAAATTGTTGAAAAGGTTAATACTGGTTCTGTTGGTTCACTACTTGCTTAGTATGGCAAGCACAGCCATAGTCAGAGTGCCCATGCTCAATCAGCATCAGAAATGGACCAGTGAGCATGAAATATGCTGACCAGGTCTGAGGAATCATGTTCTTTTACATCACGTGTGTGTCTCCTGCCACACTGCAAATGTGTTTCAGGAGTGATTTCAGAAACACAGCAAGGTCAAGGCATTTTTACTTAGTTTCCAGATTCTCAGATCAGCCTTGATTTCCATCCAGTTGAGCATCTGTGTGATATGCTGGACAAACCAATCAGAGATCCCAGCTGCCAACTTCCAGGACTTAGATTTTCTGCTAACATCCTTGTGCCAAATTATAAAAAAATACCCAGAGAGATCTGGAGTCAATGCCAAAATGGGTTCAAGTTTTTGAGGCAAATGAAATGAAGATCAGAAGAATTCCAGGCACATGGTGATAATGTAATGGCTAACTGGTGTATTTATACAGTGGTTATGGCTGCAGCAATGTAATACCAATACCAATTAATGTATATGAAATTAAGGTGTACTAACTAGATGTTTGCGGTCAACCTTCTCATGTGACTAAAGCAGAGAAGAAAAATAGAATCTTCTCCCGTTGTCACACATTGCTTTTTACTCTCTCATTCTGACTGACGGTCCGAGAGGCACCTCGACTACTGCTGAGACATTTTAGATCTGTGACTGCCCTGCAGTATTTTGCAGTGTAGTGGGATTGTTGGAGGGTGAAGTGCAAATTCACTTCTTGTTCTCTTTTATCAACACAGGAGAAGCAAAGAAGAAACAAAGACTCCAAGTTCAGACATAAAGATGCTGCTTTTGCTTTCCGTTTTGTCTACTATCACCAAGATAAAAAAAAAAAAAAAACTGAAAATCAGCTGTTTTCATGTAATTTATTCGTTTTACAAGTATCTGATCATGCTTGGTTACCTCCTGTTATATGTATCTTTTTAATTTAACATTTGGTAACCTCGTCAAAAATAAGAATAAAGTAATTTCTTAAACACATGTGAAACAAAATCATGGAAAATATATTTGCATTAAAAAAAAGAAAAAAAAAAAGCTATGACTACTATATCTAAATGTGGGCCAAGTATAATAATTGTAAAATAAATGTTTATCAAGATTCCTTATTGGGTGTTTTGTTCGAAGTCAAGTCAGTCTGAAACTTTACACTAATTAGTCATAAGATTAAAACCACCTGCTTATAATATATCTATATATATCTATATCTATATATATATCTATATATATCTATATATATATATATATATATATATATATATATATATATATATCTATCTCCCTTTCAAGGTGGCAGCGTCTAGAGTCTATCCCGGTGCACACTAAATTCCTCACCAGCTCATTTATAGGGCTTACACAACGAGTTAGACAACCACTCACATTCACTCCTAAGAGCACTTTAGAATCGTAAAATTCACCCATGTTGCATGTGTTTGGACTGTGGGCGGAAGTTGGGGTACCCTGAGTTTAATTACAACTAATTAAATTCTGCTTATATACACCCTTTGTTTGTCACCGATTCCAAAATAGAAGAATTTGAGCGAAGCTGTCCATGGTGCTGAATATTTAGGTCCCTTCAATTTTCTGTCTGGTTTGGTGAAATGTTACGTGTCGCTGCTCTACGAGCAATTGCTGGTATGAAATCCCACAGGTCCCTGCTGAGGGATGGCTGTGAGAGCCCGGAAGCACCTTCAATAGGTGTTTGGATTCAGACAAAAGAACCCTTGAGTGTTGCCGGTAATTTTACAATGCCAGCCATGCATGGCATCTCTGGGTGGCAGGCTCAATCTCATCCTTGATCTCATCGGGAATAATAAGAATCAGGTGAGCTGGCAACCTATATTTTAGATTCTGTCAAATCAATAAGGGATATTCTCGTTAGAAAACATCCACTCACGAACAGGCTTGACATTATGATGCCTTTGTCTGGTCACAATCACTGCTGCCATGGTCACTGGAAAGTCTGGGAATCACAACCCTTATAAATGAGCTTCAATTGCCACCAACTCTCTGAAGACGTAAATAATTTCATGGCAAAAAGTCTGTTTGTGCAACAAGGACATATTTGCGTAGTACCTTATTTAAATACGTGCAAACAGCACAGGAGCACCGACACGCAAGGGCAGTGCAGTGTTTGCCCCTGCTCTTTGAATAGAACGCATACAGCTGCACTGAGTTGGCGTCAACTAAAGCGTTTTGCAAGATTTTTTTTGCAATAGTTGGGGGATAAGAAAACAGTGGCTGTACTTCACACCCCATGTTCATCATTGAGCCTTGGGTGCCCATGACCCTGTCAGTGGTTCCCCAGTTGTCATTTCACTTAGTATCAATCACTTGGCATGAGCCACTGTCGGGAACATGCAGCAAGACCTGCAGTTTTGGAGATGCGTTCCCCTGTCAAAGTAGCTCTGATCTTTAAACTTGTCTATTTTTCCTGCTTCCAACCAATCAACATCAGGACAGATCACTCACTTGCTGCCAAATATATCCCACCGGTTCCCACCACGGTTGCATTTGTACCAAGATAATAAACATCACTCTAACGTTATCCGTCAGTGGTTATAGTGTTATGGATGATCAGTATAAAATCTATATTAAATGAAAAGTTTAACTAAAATATGTGAAAAGCAGGGACCTCCAGGATATTTCACTGTCATCATACGGGTTCCGTGCCAGCTGACTGCGGCAGTGGTGACTGATGGGATTTGGCAGAACCGGGAACCTCAAGGCTGCTGTGTTGCACCTTTCGGTGCTGATGCAGATGCTATTGATGCTGAGGGAAGTGGAAGCAGGTGCTGGCTTCCAGTTCACTGTGGGCCACAAACCCCAAAGACAACAGAGGCAGGTGAAGACAGGTGAATAACAATGTCTGATTTGCATTCCCAACTTTGAAGTTTCTGTTTGTCTGACACTTGGATCCCGTGTGTTCAGAGGCAACACAAAGACAAAACCATTTTAACAGCGTTAGATCAACAGTACTGACACAGCAAAGGGATTAAATATGTAAAATATATATTATATGTTCAAAAAAATACAGGTTTTTCAACTACTGTTAATGTGGTCATATTTTATCCATGAAAAATGACTTAATGTGAAAGAAGAGATTGATGGAACTGGTAATTTAATGTAAATGGGCTCATTACAGACCATGAAGGTTATTGGATTACAGCCCATACAGCAAGAAATAAATTTAAAAAAAAACAACATTTACTGTACTTAGTTATGTCAACCAGCACCACAAAAGTAGGCTGAATGAAGTAATTGCAAAGTAATTATTACTCAATGTTTGGTTTAGTTTTAGGTTAATATCACCAGAACATCTTCAGTGCCACAGCATTCAGCAGTTATGTTGAATTTACTCTCCAATCAATTCTTTTATCCAAAAACCTTATGTTATTTCACAGATGCTACTAATTTCCATTGTTTTTATTGTCAAATGTTTAATTATTTAGTTCTTTCAACAAAAAAAGTCATTTATTGTAAACAACATACATGTTTCATTTACTGAACACAGTTGCATTGATTCTTTTAAACATTATTTTGTTGACTTAACTAAACACAAATATATAATTCCAAACATTTTAACATTTCATTAATGCAATGAAATTTAATTTCCTAGTTTTTATTGTCAAAGATGGAATTATTTAGTTTCAATCAATTTTTTTTTTCAAAATATATACACAAATATATTTGAAATAAATGATACATATATAAACTAGTGTGTCAGAAGCTGCTTTCTGAAAAGGAGTTCACATTAGCTTAGCTGCCAGAACCTTAGAAATAGAGCTGTTCCATATGACCGACAGGTCAGGATTTATTGGTTGTTCCTAAATCCAGGCTTAAAGCTAATTTAGCTGGCTGAGTGACTAAGCGCTCTCTGGGTAGAAAGTCAAACAAATTGAACTCACACACGGTGGACCCGTTAGACTCTGTTTGTGATATTCATGGAGAGGATCTCAAGCCACACCGTCAAGAAAAGGAAAGTGTCTGGTCTCTGCTCTTCACAGATGATTTGGTTCTATGAAAAGCTCTTGAAGGAAAATCAGCAGCTTCAAGTAATCTGGCAAAGTCTGGCACGCAACCTCTGACTAGCCCAGTGGGTATCATTGGGATTTAAATTTATTTTCCCTGTCCTCCAATCAAATCCATTAATCATTCAAAAGTTCTTCATCACTTTTAGAGTTCCGCATAGTCAGTCCATTCATCTGTTGTCTTCCCTTTACTCTTGGACCGGTCGGTATGGCAACAGGCCAAGAATGGTATCCAAGATTTTCCTATCCCAAGTAACACTCTTCAGCTCATCCAATGGGGTTCTAGGGCATTCCCAGGCCAGATGAAATATCCAGCATGTTCTGGATCTAACTCAGGGGTCCTGCTAGTTTAAGTGAGTCATGAAGGTCATTCAGTCATGTACCTGAGCCACCATTACTGGCTCCTTTTGACAAGAAGGTGCAGTGGTTTTGGTCAGAACTGTATTCGGATGTCTGAACTCCACAGGCTAATGCAGTCACACCACAGAAGAAACTTATTTTGGCTGCTTGTATCCGAGATGGAGAGAGTCATAGAGAAGTCAGTATTATCATCTATTCTCCAGTACAATGACGGCGATACTGCTGATGACCCGCCAAGCCTCTTTGTTCGTATTATTGGTCCAATTTACCATCTCTACGGCACAAGATCCAACAAACACAAGATCTTTTCCCATTGACTGAAATCCTTAGTAATCTCATTCTATAGAATTTGTATAAGTCGACTCTTTAGAGACAATGTGCTCCAAGTATTGATGCGTGTTGTATTGATTTTTCTACCAGCGAGACCCGATTATAATTCACATGTCCACTACTTATGAGTTTCACCTATAAATTGGTCTGCTAGGTTTTGCACAAATGTTTCGAGCTGAAGGAGAAAAACAGAATATTTTATATCTGAGAGTTTCGCTATCCATAGCTCCAGCTTGACAGACAGTTTGTCATCTGTTCTCATAAGCTCCATTGGAGGCTGCGACTCCGCCCACGTTGGCCGCGCCGTGCTGAGAAAGAAGCGACTCCATTATTTAACCTGAGTAGGGATGGTAGAAACGCAGGAGGACTCCCTAGGAGGAGAGCTGTGCATACATTAGAGTGTAATTAATCTGCATGAAACAGAGGGATGAGGGAGGGAGGGAGAATATGAGGAAGATCAAGTGTAAAAGAGGGAAACAAAGACATACAGAGGGATTAAAGCAAGTGTTGGATAAGAGAGAAAAACAGAAGAAAGCAAGACTGAGAAGAGGAAAAAATGGCAGCAGAAGTGTGTTTGTGTGACAGAAACAGGAAAGGCTGGCAGAGAGTGATAGGATGAGCTGGAGTATAATTACAGAGGTTGAGCCACAGGGCTCCTCTACGGATCATTTGCAGCTTAAAGAACCGGGGCCGCTGCACTGTGTGGAAAGATTTTGCTGAAAAGGTCACAACTTCTGTAGCTCTGGAAGAATACTCCACAGTGCGTTCTGGCTAGTTTGTTTTATTTATCTTGGCATAGGTCCGCAGATAAGGGGCTAATAAACTACAACGATGAGGAGCAGAATTCACACACACATACACACTAAACAGGACATTTAAATGTTGGTTGGCGTTATTGGGGTTGTAACATTGTGGCTGACTGACTAGGACTGTTGTTTCACAACAAACGGTTCTGGGTTTCTGGACATTTATGTGTAGGGTTTGCATATTCTCGCTGTGTTTATGTGGGATCACTCCAGGAGTTCCAGCTTCCTCCCACGGCCCAAAAACATTATAACCTCAACTGGTTACAGGAAATGGGAGGATGGATATGCGTTGCAGACTGGGGTTTGGAATGATGTGGAGGCTGCACTTTTTAGCTTATGGTAAAAAAAAAAAAAAATTGCATTTTTCTTTTTTTTTTGCACTCTCTGAATGTTACCTGCACACCTGGCTGAAAGTCAACTGCACATAGAGACCAATGACCTTGGTCCAGCTGACAGGATGGCTTGATTTGATGAAAATGTTTTTAATAATGTTTTAAGTGAATAGCTTTTCCAACTTTTCTGGAGTCACACGCCGAAGACTATTTGACTCACACAGCAGCAAACGCGTACAATGACACTTTGTTCTTCAGACTGGTTAAAGCGTCACCTGATGATCTTTCTAGGTGTACTTTTACAATTGTGAAGTTGTTTCCCAAAATGAATTTTTTTGCAGTCAGAATTTACGTTACTGGTTTCCTGATGGGTATATTACTTATTTAAGAGAGATGCAGTCTTCCTAAGTGAAAAACAAGACATCAAAGCAATGCAAGTACAGAGGACAAAGTCCATTGAAAAGGCATCAGGTATACATATGATAAAGTGCTCCCATGAACATCTAAAACAACTTTAAACAATGTGCAAAGTTACAGCCTACAAGCTTAAAGCAATTGCAATTAAACAATCTTAAAATAAGGTCACAAAGGTGAAGTGCCTCATCTTGTGCTAGCTCTGTTCAGAAGTGCGGTAGTAACTGCAGGAAGTGCTCTGCTAAAGTTACATCAGTAAGTGCCGATGTATCTAATGCCATTTTTCCGTTCTGTCTCGAGGTTTCCACTGTTGCAGGTATGCAGTTGAGCGTGTTCATGCAGCTCAGCAGGAATGTGTGCCAACGCTTTGTGCTTAAAGGTTACAGTGAGGATTTTATCATACGGTTATAAATAGCACCATTTTAAATTTGTCCTTGGATCCCGGGGGTTCTGCACATTTGGGTTAGTCTGTGATGGCATCATGGTTTGTGTTTTATGGAATACAAAATGCGACCTAACCATCTTCACCGTTGAGCAGATAAGAGAATTTCAGTTTTGTGTGACCTATTCCTTTTAGGAAAGAATACAAATCCATCTTCCGCCACTATTGGGTTGGGATATAATCACTTGTTAGGCGCTGGATGACATGCAAAATTAAATAGGGAGCTGTGTGACAGCTATATAAGCATGTCTACGAGCTGCTATAATGATCTTGTCACCGGTTTTGGCTTCTTTCAGCAAAGTATTATACTTTTTAAAGGGCCTTGTCGGGGCTTTGGGCTCAAAAGCAGGTTTGAAGTCACCGTGGCCGCAGCTCTTGTTAACAGAATCTGCAAGAGAACTGTCATTATCGGCAAACCACCAGCTGATTTGAGCACTCTGTAGCGCTTTTAAAACTCTGACACTGCACACACACATATGCCCAGTTCCTATTAAATAAAGAGCCTCAAGTGTGGACCAAGAAGTATGGACCACAGATTCCATCCATATCCATCTTTAATGTGGAGCATTGATGAGCCTTTAGTCATAATGTCTATTGTTTTTAAAGTGTCAGTCACAATGTTTTGGTTGGCGAAGATAATACCAATCCCGACCACTTACATAATCTGTCCATGTTTCTAGACCAGCGCGGCTTTGGTTCCACTCTGGCACACGGTGGGTTTGGCTGTGGAAATGCAAAGAACCAGATCTGGAACTGCTTTGGCGTAAAAGGTCTGAATGAATCCAGTGTCATCTGGTTCCTTGTGATCCGTCCAAGATGGATGCAATTTC
Source organism: Lophius piscatorius (assembly GCA_009660295.1). NCBI lineage: Eukaryota > Metazoa > Chordata > Actinopteri > Lophiiformes > Lophiidae > Lophius > Lophius piscatorius. The sequence continues at coordinate 20,795 of VRLP01003610.1, read as the reverse complement.
AAGGACAGAGTGTATAATTCTTGCTTTTTAAACCTGCTTCCATCTGTTTATCTATGCATAACTTTAGAAAGTAGAAGTTTTTGTCTGTACAGAAAATAATTTTGCTTGATGAAAAGACATTTTCCGACAACCTGGAACATCATCCATTGGATCACGGTTGAAATTATGAGGCTTTTGTTTCGCAGCCACTTGTCCCTGACCCTTAAGTTCTCTTTTGTGTGAGTTCGTCTATCCTGTTTGGTGCCTTCTCTCCCTTCTTCATCACCTTCTCTCTCCCCATTCAGTCTCCTGGCTGGTTTCTTTTCTCTTTCTGTTGCGATACAATTGAAATAATCACAGGTTTTAAGGTCATTCATCCTAAAATGATGAGCTTTGTTGAAAAAATGGAGAAGCTTTTTCTGAAAACTAACATTAAAGTAATATGAAGTATAATTTCACAGTAATTTTCTACAGGAAATTATATTTCCTGTTATCTTGGTCTCTCTGTATTTTTTTTTAAGCATAGTTTCAAGCTTGATTTATTATTATAAATTAATTTCTTATTTTCTTTCTATCAACATCTTGCTATTTACCATCATTAATGAAAATATATCAAATGAAGTAAAAGTGTGGCTCCTGTTTGTACTGTTATCCTTTGACTTTATTGGGTAAATAAATCTAAGACTACAATTACGTAATGCCATATGGTCCTATTAGCAATGATGTATAGTTAGCTTAGCCGCTAGCATTTTATGGCTAATAAAAACTTCTTATCAACTGCTACCCTCTACGCGTTACTCATTCTTATGTACATCCCGTAGTCATATAATGCTTATTTACCTATAATTATAGAGATACAGCGACGTTAGTCACATTCCTGTTCCTGTATGACAGCCTTGCCTCACTGTCATAAAAGGCGTTTGTACTGGCAGAAAGCATTCATCGTCACGAACTTCAAAAAACTGTGGTACTACATGTATATGCAACCTCTTTAAACAACAATAAATACTTTAAATAGTAAGCATTCCTATTCGTATGTATAACATGAATTCTACTTATACATGAATTCTACTCATATATAATAATAAAATAAACAAATTAATAAGCGGGGGGGGGGGGTTCTTTTTTCAAGCCAATATTCTCACATGAAGAAACATCTGAAAACGAAACACGGCTGTGTCTGGGGTCATATCTGGACAGCGTATCTCTTTGTCCACATCCACGACTTGAAATTTGACTGGCAGAATTATCTAATAAGTTTTGTCTCTGAAAAACCATAATGTTGTGAATCAGGTTATTCTACAGGAGTTTTCATCTATCCTTCATCATAATATATATTTCACTCTTAAAATGCCTCCCTATGCCCTGATTTACTCTATAAACTGTATTATCAGCTATAGATTCTCCTGAGACACATCATGAAATTATTATCCTGGCTGACTTTCACAGTTAATGTCTCGATCTTTCCCCCTCTATTGATTGAAATGTTTTTCGTGCTATTAAACTCTCCTGCTTAATTAAGAAACCTGATAGAGTGGATTATTGGCCTCCATCTTTGTTGGATTGGTACTTGTCACAAATCAGAGAGGCTAATTGAATCTGGTGTTATTTCAGATTGTCTTTGTGATCCATGCGTTACATACTTGAGTGAAAATTTAAATTCTCATCCTAATTAAATCAGATTGAGACAATGCACGGATTTGAATATAGATTGTTCTATTCCTAAAGTAATAGCTTTTCACTGAGGCAGATTTCAGTTAATCCCTTCCACTGAAGATTGTTTTGATTTTGAAGCTGCAGATTTAATTGATGAACATGAAACCAGAAAGGCCTTACCCGCCGATCAGCTCGCATCTCGTTAGCTCTTTTTATACAAAGGGATAAAGCCTGATAACGCATCTGCTGATCGGTAAACCTAGACATAGGTGGATGGTTCCGTCTGTGGTTCCCATAAGAAATCTAGGTGATTTTCTTTGGGGTTTTAAAATGCAAAAATACATACGAAACCCATCCATGATTACAAATGTTCGGAAAGGCTTGTGTACCTTTTTTTTTTTTTTTAATCCTGCTGTTATTTTTATTATATAATAATTAATTGTTGGAGCACCTGAACTGTGATGTTTCTTTTTTCTCTTAATTTTGGTTTTCAATGAAGGCATTAGTTTTGTTTCATATATGAAATGTTTTAAATTACCCATTGGTTGAGAGTAGGATGTTCGTTATGTCGCCTCGTTATGGCCATTTTACTTGTTGCCATAAAGATTTTTAAGAGATACAGTAGATAGATGGATGTGGTGACCACATCCTCTCCAGCAAGGTCTGTTGGGACTGAGGTCCGAGGTTTCGATGTATCTTTATGGGTTTGGACTAAACCAGACACATATCAGTACGAACATGCCCTATTTGTCATCTGAATGCTTGCTAGTTATTGCATCCTGGACAAATTGAACATTGAAGACAAACTTTTTTTGCAAGTGTCTGTTCCACAAATGAAACTTTAATGTGAAAAGGAGGAAAAACTGACAAAGGAAAACACACATATCGGAGCCAAAAAAAAGATCATCATTGTAGCTGCAGAAGGATCGGGAGGAATGTGCAGGCCTCCCTTGGGGAGTTATGTTATTGGCTTTGTAAAACCTGCATATAGGAACTAAAGTTGCTTTTTTGAAAAAGAAAATGCTAATAAGCTACTGCAGAGAAAGTTCAGGAAAACTGATGTGACACGACTGATGAGGTGAAGCCAATGGAAAGTGAAAATGTTAAAGAGCAGAGCCGAGCAGCAGGTCTCCGCTCAGCAGCAGGTGTTGTCTCCTCAAGCATGATGAAGCAAAATGCGAGCATTTTCGATGGCTAATAAGGTGTGATGGCTCAACGTTGTCGAGGATGATGACTCATCTTCTCAAAGCTTAGTTTGTGTAGCTCGAGGGAGTCAAAGTTGGTTGAGCCTAGAGGACGCGTCTTTGATGCTGACTGCTAACGTTAATGCACACAAACAAAGTGCGCAGATGGTAGATCTGAAAAGCTAACTGTGCTGATGCTGTGAGTTTTTAGACTCAATGAAATGTTGTTTGGCAACGTGGCTCAATGTTAGTGGAGAACCAGCCTGCATTCCAACTACAAATCTTGTCATTCATTAGTAAAATTGGAGCATGGGCTTTTACTTCTGCAAATAGTTCAAAATACACTGCAAATCAAGAATTTTGTAAAAAACAAAACAAAGAAAGCCTATAAAAGAGTTCAAAACAAAACAAAATGAAACTTCAACGCCTCACTGATCTCCTGAGGTGACATTCATGATATAGAGGTTTGGCTGAACCAAATAACACATAAGGTGTAACCAAGATAGACACCAACTACTATGAAGAATAGAAAAAAATCATAAATAAAAAGTAGAGCAGAAGTCATGGGATGATCAGTAATGCCAGGCAAGTTTGCCTGGTTTAAAGTAAATAAGTATCTTCCTTAGCAAAATAAATGCACAAATTCTTCCACCGTATGCCTTTTTTGTTTCTAATGGAATTAGTCATTTTCAAACGTAAGAGGTAAACAATAATTTACAAAGATGCCAGCAGCGGGCCAGATTTGAACAAGTTTTTGTGGATATCTCCTGGTGAAACTTGATGAAATAAGCTCAGGAATGACTTCCAATCACTTCTTTCTGCTCCACCCACCTCTTTGCTCGTTTCTGGAATAGGTTCGATTTAGAAGGAATCTGCCACGGTGAATACGGTGAGAACCGGAGGCTCAAGACCCTAATCATTGATAAACCTGTGAGACTTAGAGAGCCAGCTATGCTGAGAGAAACTGCAGAACGAACCAGCAATTAGATGGTTCCTTTAATCTTCCCCTGGTTTGAATAGATAGATCCAACCACCAGTTAGTACGTCAGAAATGCAGCGGGCCACCAACACCTTCCTCTGGCTCCACCCTGCCCTGCACTTTTGCGGACAGTGGTGATCATCCCACCTGAGCCGGTGCAGGACTAGAAACCAACTGCTTCACACACCATCCAGTCACCAGATGGAAATATTGTTTTGTGAACAAAAATTGGTAAAGTTGTTTTAATCTCATCTTTTTTTGTAGACAATATTGCTTTTGAATATTCATATGTCAGTGTCATTCCATCATCATCTTTGTCTGGGAGTGTTTTTATGTTACATTAAGTACAACTTACTTATTATTTAAGAGACGTCCTAAAGAACGAAGAAAGTCAACCTACATTGAACAATATTGAACCAAGCCAAAAGCCGTGAAATGCAGCCAGACATCAAGAGGTTGTTGTCTTGATTTGAAGGCAACAGTAAGTCCGTCCACCGTAACAAAACTGAAGACACCCTGTATTGCAGCTGTGGATGGCGGCAAAGCTGAAGGTAGCAGCCTCTATACGCCGCTGATTGACAGCAGGGAGAATGAGAGTTGAGTGATGGCGCAGCATTGTGGGTGTAAAGCGAGAGACGGGACTATGATCTTTCTTGTTTAAGTTTCAAAGCGTCGTTATTGGCACTGCTCAAGGTCAGGGACCCTGTTACACGGAGAACTTGAAGTCAGACGGAAGGAGCTGAAAATGGAAAGGTTGAAAAAGTTTGAAGAAAGAGTGAAAATAAATTCCATCTTGGTTTATCGTGAGGTAGAAATCCATAAAAACTGGGAGTGTTACCAAAGATAAAAGGTGCCTTTTGGTTGAACCATCAGTCATTATTCTAAGACGTGTCTGATTGAATTACTTGTTTTATCCTCATTTTCTTGGTTGGAAATAATTAATAGACACAAGATGACATATAGACAAAACATGGTCCACACTAAACTTAGAAAGCCTTTCTACTGAATCTATTTGTGTCTCTCAGTGCTTTGAAAGATGCTTGACAGCTACTTTTGTTACAGGTCAGGGAATCATCCTGGTCTTGGCTTAAAACTGAGTGACTCCCAGAGATGCAAACTGAAACTGTTATTCTTTCTCAGAGCTAGAATTAGGCAAGAGAGATTTTGCAGCACTATAACTTCATCAATTCTGTTTTACTTCGGGGAAGTTTTGAGTAGTTGTACAAACCAAAACTGCTGTGTTTGTGCTTGAATAGTCTTATCACATACAATGCTGTGAATTAAAGAGCTACTCCTACGGCTCCGGGACGCCACACATTCACAGCGAGGCACTAAATCTACAAATGGAAAAGACTTGGAACAATAGTGAACTTTTCCCAAAGTGGTCAACCTTGACATAAATGGCATCCATGAAAGAGTGACGGCCATAGTGGCCCCTTATCCTCCTAAGAGGATCATTAAAGATGGCCATGTTCCGTTTAGAATGAGGGACTCTCAATCCCCTCTCGCAAGGTAGAAGATGGTACCATCATAGTTTCAAAACATTTGAAGAATCAATAGAAATATTGTTAGCAGGTCTCAGCTCTTAATTTAAGAGCTTTAACTGTTTGTTTGAGGTCCCATTTTGAATCACTATTTCTTATTGAAAAAGCTGTGCCTCTTGACTGAATCGGTGTACTGTATATGCTATAGAGTAAGAGGCCAATGATGGAACCCTGAGGGACACCACAGGTCATAGGGGCCACAGAGGAAAAAACATTAACAATGGCTATTGTGAAAGTCCTATTCAATAAATAGATTTTCTTTTGGCTTATGAAAGCATTTACACTTGCTAAACAATATTATTTTAGTTGTTACAACCCAAAAAAGAAGGGGTCAAAAACATGATTCAGCAAAAGGTTGTACTAATCTAATTAAAAATAACCATTTTCAAGGAAATACAATATATCACTATGCAATAATTTTTATAAGCCTTATACGTTTTCTTTTTTGTTTTTTTTATTATTGATGAGTACCTTAAAGGGTTCATTTGAACTGCTTGAAAATGTTGAGCTACAAAACAGTTTCATGGTGACAGATGAGTAACAATGAGCTATAATTTGACTTTAAAAAAATGAAATCGAATGAGCAACAGCCTGAATCGGTTATTTTCGTTAATATGCCACCTTCCCACAGGAAGTATCTGAAACCTGTCCACTACCCTCAACTGGTGACCAAACATTACCTGTTGCGTCCTTCACTATAGCCATCAATCCAAGAGTTTGTAAAAGGTGCCACACTGAAGCTAAAATTGATGAACTATTAAACAACATAACCATCAGCACCATAAATCAGAGGAATTGCTTTTTCCTTAAGAAACACGATCATTGTAAGCATCTGGTGGCATGGTCAAACAAATCAAAGCAATCACCGACCATCTGGTACCCGTCTCAGTCTTCTTCAGTCTCACAAAGCTCAACCACTCTCCAATCCTAACACAGAATCCCTACAGCTTATATTTGCTCGTTTAAATGACAAAACGTTGGCTTATAAAATCATTTTTGGTTAATGATGTTATCGTTGAAGGAAAAATTGCATTCATTGTCTCTTAAGTAGATAGACACAGGGCTAACATCACTGCACTGAATGTCCTCCAACCTGTTCATAGGAATGAATCGTAGCCATTATTTTCTAAACTCTTTGTTTTCTAAGACCTTGTGTTTTTGGGAATTGAAATAATGTGAATATCAAAAATAACGAGCTTTTGAGCTTGAAGTAGAATGAATCATCAGTGGCCATCGGTACAATTAATGAATCACCAATATATTCAGAGATAGATTATTTTATACAAAATCTCAGGACTGGTCTCACTTAGAATCCCTAGAAATGATGAATCCTGATGGAAATATCCACAATAGCAAAACAAGGAGACCAAGGCACTGGAGCTGATGCCTTTCAACTTACAGTACTGATAAAATGGCTCGCTTACATAACTCCTTGACATGGTTAAGACCAGCAGCTTAAACATCTTTCAGTGTCAGATGGACATTTCTGGATTATTAATCTTTACAAAGACAACAAATGAATGTTTGGGTACAAGGATATTCCAGATGACAACAAGATGTAGGTATGTCATTAAAAGTTCTCCTGTTCCATCCAAAACCAGTGGTGTTGTTTCAAACATAAACAATTTCACCAAAACCTGAACCTTTGGTTGGGATTTTGAGGTGTGAAAGTACCAGAGTCACACATAATCGCCCTTCTACTGGTAACTAAATTGTTTGAAATTACAAAAGAATAAAAGGTAACATGATTTGCATCATGCTGACAGAATTAGTTCATTTAGATACATTTGGACTACTGATGTAAACACAGATCTTTGTAAATCCTCTGGATGTATTTATAACAATCACTGCCGGTAACAAACCTCTCCTCTTCTTGTATCGACATTATCATGATAAAGTAGTATGTGCCAGTGCTCTGACATAATGATTATAAAGTAGCGTCTTGAAGTGTTTCCTCTTGTCCTGGAGATAATAAATGCATCCCTTCAAACAGGCATCTGCCCGCACGCCTTCCAGATGCCTGTTATAAAACCTATAAGACAAAGGGCAAAACCTGGACATCATGTGCAAATCATCACAATAGGACCATATTCATCTGCAAGATTCTCAAAACAATGCTTTCTGTGAAAATTAACCTCCCTCCCACCTTTTATTTTTCAAAAGGAAATCATATCCCAGAGGAATTTCAATCAGGCTTTAGAAGACCTCAAAGCACTGAAACCGCTCTTACTAAATTAATCAATGACCTTAGACTGAGCTCTGATGAAAGAAGAGCTCAGTTCTTTTTCTTGCAGGTCTCTTAGGTTTCATACAGGCAAAGAGGAAGAGATATTCACCATTGGCAAATACGGACAGAAATGGCCTTTAGAACCAAATGTCAATCAAAAGGTCAGGGTGTAGCCACCAATCTGTTTCAAAATTATTTGTAATTTTCCCATGCTAATGTGAGTTATGACAAAAAACATGTTGAAGATTGGCATAACTTCTGGCTAATTTGCAATAATTAAACAGCAGTGAGTTTTCATGCATGTAATACTGAAACATTGTAGTGGATTGGATGTCAGAAGTCAGAATACTTTTTTAAATATTTGTCGTTGGTGAGGTGTAATACATCTGCAGTTGTGATTATCAATGAAATAGCTTGCATCAATCACAACTAGGACTACGCTATTGTCCCCGACAACAAGGATGTATTCCAGAAAAACGCCCAATCCTCTGCGTTGTTCAACCAATCCGCTTGATTGAACTCCTCAAATTCAGTGTGAAGATATGTCCGAAAAACATAGTTTATCGTAAGAAAGCTCCCCCTACTGTTACAAATATAAAACTTCCCTATCCAAAAAACACTCCAGTTCCTCCTCGCACTAAGTTCTATGGAGCTTTTCAATTTGAGAGCTATCCATTAAATAGTTTTGGAGTTATCGTGTTAACCTGACCAATATGCAGTGGCAGATGCAGTGATTCCTTGATATACCAGACATTTCATATAATAGTTGCTTGTCAGATATGATATGTTATAGTTTAGTTTGAATACAGGAAATTAAATGCATGTGAGTATTTGTATACTGGAGTGAAGGATGGTCCCACTTTGTTGTAATCGTGACTTAAATATTAAAGCTGAGTACAGACAACTTTTTTTTCTTCACGAGTAAGGGTTTATTAATAAAGAAGATAGTCTTTACTGTGCAGGAGATTGTTTAAATGTATCCTCTGAGGGAGATGAATTAACAGAAATATATATATATATATATATATATATATATATTTCTGGTAATTCATCTCCCTCAGATGAATCTCCCTCATTTTTTTTTTTTTTTTAATACCTTGGCATCCCATTCTTGGGAGTTTCTAGGTTTTAATGATAAACATTTTCCTGGAGAGGAAGATATTGTTCTTATTAATGATGTAAGTCATTATAACATGGTTCATTAACCAAAAATGTTACTATTTATAGCTTATAAACACTTTATCACAAATAAGTTAGCAGTCTTACTGTTACCTGTGGAGCTCAACTTGATCAAAGTATGTACATTAGACTGAAAATGCAGGACGTGGTGAGGACTCAAGATGATTCATCGACAACAAAGGCTCCCGTTCTAGTTCAGCGCCTACAGCAGACTGTAAATAAAAGTGCACTCTGCAGAGCCACAATGCAAGTCTGAAGCTGTTTATCATCCAATATAGCTGCGGGCAACACCTTGGCAACATTGGAGATTAGAGTTCAAACTCCCTGGTTTTCTAAATTTGGGAGGGATTTAGCTCAGGAGCGAGAGATATACAGTATCTCATGAATCTTTGCTGATATTTCCATTTGCTGCTGCAGCCTCCTTCCTCGGCGGTTTGGATTTGTTTGTCCTTTTGGTGGATGAATAGCTGCTGTTCTGAAGAGTTTTTTGCAACCAACCCACAAAATGTAATACCCGATACATGAAAATAGAAATATCCTGTGGCTTACCTTTACAAAGCATAATATATAACAAGTGATAGAAGGGTCAAAAACCTATAGATTTACAAAAGAGACAGATATAAATATGAATAAGGCTGTTTGGAAGGACGTTCCATGGAGGTGTTTGTGATAAAATAAAAAGCCTGTCAAGATTCCTTGAAAACAACCACTAAAATCACTCAAAGTACACACAAACCCGTTTCTCTCAGAAATATCAATTGGCCTTTCAGCAATGCTTTTATCTTGGGTTCCCTACACTGAAAAATTTCTCTGGTTCATGTGTTTTAAACTGGGTGACCCCAGAAAGTAAGTAAGTCTTGCTTTAAATTAGGCTACAGCCCATATTCCTTGACATTACCTTTTTTAAATAAAAGTTCGTATTTACAATACATTTCATACATAATAATTTACGTGTAGAAAGAAACGTCATGCTGTGTTAACTTTTTCAGCCTTTTATTGAATGTTGATGTTATTTTATTGTTAAATTTTAGAGTAAAAATGTGATTATAAATTAAATGTATTATTATTATTATATAAACAAGAGATATCTCCTCAAGTCAATCCAAAATTTGGACTAAATCGGGCCAACAGTTAGGAAGTTATGTTCGGAAAACAGTTTTTTTTCATAAAACAGCTCCCCCTAATGAGTAAAATGTTAACTATGAGAGTAAAATAGGTGGTATCTAAGATATTTTTCCTTAAGTCGCTCCATGTTCATTGTTCCTCGCACTAAGGTCTATGTTGGTACAAAATGTAAAAACGATCAATTACAGTTTCGGAGTTACTAAAGCAGGATAATTCTTTGAAAAACATTTTTTTTTATATATTTTTCTCAGAAAAAAAGCTCAAGGCGGTAAAGTTACAGTTAGAAAAAACAAAGGAAAAACATCTATTCTTCTTCTTTGACACAACATAGTGGTTAATAACTTACTTATACCATTGTGGATGTTGTGTTAAAAGGCTGAAGACATGTCTGAGTTTGCATATAAACTTAGATCATGTTATTGATGTAGAGCTCTCAGAAACCCGTTTTTCACATGTGATATACAGATGCGTATAAATACACAACAGAGTGACAATAGAGTGAAAGGGAAGTGGATACCTCATCTCAAAATTACGAGAAAAGATCTTCGGTCTGAGATAAGTAGAATATGTTCGTTTGATTGCACATGCCATGTAAGGTTATTCACGCATCTGTAACTGTATCTGTCCTTCCGACGGCCGGAGGACACGGTCGTCTTTGGCAACGTTAGTTGTGATGTTTCTATAGTATTTCCCATAATTAAAAGATCCTGATCTAATGACCAAAAGATAAGGTGTCTGAATTTTTTTTTTTCTGTGAACACAATGTTCTTCCGTAGAAACGCACAATGAAAGAAGAACATATCCAGAGTTAGGTAGTCCATTTTCTATGCCTGAAAAGAATAGTGCCTGACTGGCGGCTGACTGTGTACAAACGCTCCACTGGTCCTCTCTGACTTATGTGAAGGATAATTAACGGCGCACAATCGGTCTGCTGCAAACCTTCAAAGAGGGATGGAAGCGTGAAACCTGATACACAGCTCCAAGGCCAAGAGAAGGACTGAAAGTTTGAAGAAGTTCGAGGGCTGTGCTGTGAGAGACAATCCAATCGCTTTGGCCTCATTTAAAATCTACAGTTCTTGAGTCTACATAGCGTCGTATCAAGATCAGACTATTAGACTGCAAAATATGTATTCAATATGCTGGACTATACAGCTTTTGGTCTCATGTACGTGTGAACAGGTCAATCCCGACTGCACCAGATGTGGACCACTGGTAAACAAAAAGATACATCCCACTGCATCAGATACTTCTTTCAGAAGTTAAGCATTTGACGGCACTGTACTGTGAATATTTCAAATTATTTGAAGAGGACATGTAGAGGATGGATGATCTCAGAAATTGGACATACAGAGCGAGCGTTGGAGTTGAACCACAGCGCCTTGGTGTTAAAGGAGCCATTTCAGGCATCTAATTAGGATTGCTGCACGGCGCTTGCGTTGGAAGGTTTTGCACGCACTTGTAATTGGGTGAACTTCCTGGAAGGGTTACTCCTCTCCTAAGGAAAGTGTTGCTGCGTGAAAGGGACGTCTGGACCTCTACACTGCTTAGCTGGTTACAACCCTGCCTTGTAAAATTGTAAGAAAAGATGGATGGATAATAGACCAGCTATGAAAAGCAGAAAGTAAATAAAATAAAAGCCTGGTGAACGATGGTGGAAGGAGTCCTAGAAATTCAAAATTGACACCTGGCATCTTCCCTTTATTTTGTAATCAGCAAATTTCGAAAGAGAATTGCAAAAATTTGTACAAAAATGTAAAAAAAAAAAAGATATATATATATACACAATTGATTATTGGCACAAGTATTAGCTGCACTGCAATACTTAGAAGCCCTTCCTACAAGACAAACTGTGGTTAATTAAAATCAAACACCCATCAAGAAACATTTCAGTACATATAAACATTTTATGCAATCTATATGATACAGAGATATCGGGTTAAGATAAGGTCCCTCAAAAAGAGACTGCACAAATCAGTGGCGGGCCGTGGGTTTTCCATCCGGGCCTTCACCGTTATACACCTGCAATTAAGCTGCCCTCCAATATCTTCACAGTTTCACTGCAGCTACATAACCAGCAGATATTTAAAGAGACAGTAACATTTTTCTGGTCGAGTTAAGTGTTAAAATGAGGTTCAACACCTCTGAGCGATACACCGACACCATCAAACATGTTACGCGTTTCTCAGAATGACTTGATGCTGCATCATTAATATATTTAACTTTCTTTACTAAATAATTCATCCTGAAAAAACACATTTACTCATAAAACCACAAGGAAATCAACAATACCATCAAATGTCAGTAAGTAGGATTCAAAAGCGTTTTTGCTCAGGCTCCAGCCATCAGGCACACTGACGCCGCTAGATCACTGAATCTGGAGCTTATTCACGCCACAACACCAACAACCATCAAAATCCGGTAATAATCCACGGATATTTAAGATACTTAATAAATTATATTCACCAAAGTCAAAGTTACTCATCTGAAGATAAAGTCTGACCTCCTTTCTTTCTTTAAAAAAAAATAGTCCAACAATGCGGTTGTAGAGGACAACGGTCATTTCAGTTCCATTATAAGTTCCCTCTAAAATCGGCATGTAGACCAGTTCTGACAGACTGTCCAATCCTTGTTCTCAAAGTTTTTATTTATAGAAAATGACTCCTCAGTGGAGCTGTGGGTCCTCAAACATAATACTGACGTAGGCCGAGTCTGTCTCTACCTTACTAAAGAACACACGCAGGCTAGCTAGCATACCCTGACATGTCAAAGAACATGCCCTTGATGACAGCTTTGAAATCTGATTGGTTAACAAATATAACATCAACAAAATCCTCTTGTGTATTTTAATGGGCAGAGGTATTCCGGCTTAGAGCTGCTTGCAACAGCGTGGAGAGATCTGATTGGATAAAACAAATCTCACTTACATGAGCTCACTGGAAGCAGCAGGAAGAGAAGTATGATGTCATCAATAAACTGAGGGGAACAAACTATTCAATGATATGTAGTCTCAATTAAAATTTGATGTCGTGGTAGCGCCTAAAATCTGGTATTGCAATCTGCCCAACAAGAAGAAGAAGAAAAATGAGAGAGAAATTAAAAATATACCACCAATTATTATTATATTTATTATTATGAATAATAAATAATCCAGGGATATTTAAATTTAATTTATTCTTGTAATGTAATTTTTTTTTTACCATCAAGGGAACTTCACCGTCAAGGGAATACTTCCTATCATCACAATGGAATTATAAATAGAACTGAATGTCCTTTGGCTGTGCGTGACGTCGTTCTGAACATGCAGTGCATGTTAGCAGGCAAAGGTTAACCCCATGACAGAACGCCTCAACAATGATCTTTTTCATCGCTTCATTCTAGTAGTCTGAATACATAAAGCCGCCGAGGGACACCCTTGTGTCTAGAATCAAGGTCCCATAGTGCAGTTTGACAACCTGACCTTCCTTCCTTCCATCTGAGATGGAGAAACGCGTTGCCAGAGGAAGTAACCTAAGAAGAAAAGAGTTTCATGCTCTGGGTGGTTCAGATCTGTCTTGCACCCTATAAAATTGTGTTTTTCCATAGTCCTGCTCTGATCCTGCCCCTACAGCGACGGAGTTTACATAATTGTATGACGGAACTCAGAACTCTCTGACACACAGTGAAACTTATAGACAAGCACATCAGTCACCATATTCAAGAATAATTACTGCAGCTGCATCTGCTTCTCCAGGATGATTCATAAGACTAGTATTTCTCGATACTGAGCCAGTAAGCTTGTCTTTGGCCTTATTTGTCTTCCTAAACAGAACATTTTGGTAAATGTCTGTGACCCAAATAAGGGAATACACAAATGACTTTTCCAAAGTAGGGAAGAATTTAATCAGATAATTCTTACCGCTCAATAATTCTCATTAATAGGACAATGAATGAGTGGCAACAATGCAGCTGAGGATGGAGTACAAATACTTTGTTATTCAGCGAACTGAGGAGACGAGGACAGATAAGAGAAATGACATTTATTTACTTATTTAGCCAGCAGGCTCCACTGAGATTAAGAGGCCCTTTTCAAAGCAGGGCTGGCTGAGAAAGCAGAAACAAGATAAGTCCACTGCTGTCCACTGGGAACTTTGCCTTAAAGCACCGCTTTCCTTTCATTATTGTTTACAGTGGAGAGTCAGAGTTCTGCAAAGTTTCACCATCTCAGACCAATCCCTCCCACCTTTACTCCCAGAGGAGAAGAAAGCTTTTATCTGCCTGATTGAAGAAGTAATGGCAAAGAAAAGAACTTCAGAGCAGCAGAAAGGGTTCAGAGCGAACGAAACTTGATGCACTGCTGATGTTAAAGACCTCTGACCTGAAGAGGAGGACTCACAGATTATTGTTTACACCCTCATGTACAGGAGTGGGAAAATGAAGCCGGGCATTAGTTCATCCGGTGAGGCGAGGTGGATATAGATAATTACCTGGGAGGCCTTTGCGGTTATCAAAAGCATGACGGTATGTGAAGGACAAACATTTCAACCTATTTAAAAGTATGGAATGCAGTGAAGGGGATGTATTGAATCAGATGAAAAGAACAGCACAAAGTTTTTATTAATGTTTTTCACCTTATCGACTCCAGACACACATTATCTCACAATGACAGAGCTGCCATGCTGATGATCATCAGGTCTAAGAATATGTAATATTTACCCTGTCAAGCATCTTAGTTTACTGTACTGGCAAACTAATGACAACAAGTTAGCATGAAACGCTAAACAATCTAGTGCTGAAGGGAGTTTCATTATTTTTTTATTTTCAAAAGAAAGCCACAAAAAAAGCACCAACTCTGATCTGGTAACAGTATTAGCTGCAGGAAATGAAAAGTTCAATCAACCTAGTTATTGAAGATGCAATCAAACATGAATATATTAGCCACATATCCATACATCTACAGCTGAGGGATAGTTGCCCACTGCTCCTCAGGGATGGGTTCATGCACAGAACCAACACAGGCTATGAGTTGAAGCTCAAACGCAAGTGGATCACACAGCAAAAGACTGTTGCCACGCCGTTGAAATGCTAAGGGAGGAAAAGAGCCATTCATGCTCAAACACCGTCCAATCTGGCCGCGCTAAAGCAGATCAAGAGGAATAGGCCAGAATTCCACCTCAGTTTCAGTAAAAAAAAAATAAAAAAATAGTCCACAGCACTCGGAACCAATCTTGTGGATCACATTTGACATGTCCGTGTGTAAACCCGGGAAAGGACTGGAGTCATAGACTTGTATGTTGTTGACTTGCAGCTGGAACCGGTGCAGACTTTATTTTACAGTAGTCAGACCTCTCCTCTGGGGTCGGACTTTATCAGAAGTGGCTGGTGGTAATTTCACACCCTGTAAACAGAAAAAGGAGACACACCTGAAAGCTATTCCCTCCACCCAACCCAACAAGGAGTACATTTCTCACTTCACTTGTTCACGCACACACAAATCTGGAGTTTAGAGAAAGTGCGACCAGTGATTGTGCTAGAGCTGATGTGACAGATTGATTGAATATCCGCACAAATGCCTCCTGTTATGTAAAATGTCTGAAAAATTAGAAACTGTGTAATTGAAATGGAGAGCAAACTCCGGGAATAAGATCCGTTTAGGCATAGGTGCATGGTGGCTGCTTAATCGCCTTACCAGATAACAAAAATGAACTTTTTTTAAGCAAGTCTACAGCACCTCAAACTATTAAAGTTACATACCAAAATGTCAGTTTCTAAAAGATTTTGCCGCTCTGGCCCTTCCTGCAGTATTTTGTAAGATCGTGATGCAATTCACGTCAGCCAGACTGTCGAAGTCACCTTATAATGTCAGCAAGGTATGTAGGAAATATGTTGTGTCTGCCAAGGAAGAGAGAGAACTGCCTGAGGATATATTATTTGGCAAAATTGTTCAAATCCTGCTGGGTATGAGGTTTATTGGCAAAATATACTATTATAATAATACACTAGCTGTTTGCAATTACCAAATCAAACAAACACGGGTTACATAGCACAATCGGACAGACTTTTCAGTCTTAAAATTAACCAATACCCTGAATAACATACTCATAAGAGACACGTTGGCAAATCAGAAAATGTTAAACAATGGACCGACGTTCATAGACCTACTGCATCACCTACTACATCAGTTTACATTAGGGCTCCAGGCCCAAACTCTAAGGTGTACATTAATGCTGAACAGAAAAAAAAACAGAAGGAAAGTCGCTCCAGTAGCTCAGAACCGTCTACATAAAGCAGAAATCTGAGGATTTCCAAACTGAGGAGCTCCAAACTGGAGCTCCTCAGGCCTAGATATCAGTGGAATGTCTCGAGGATGAAGAAAGATGCATATGCTACAAAGAACACCCTTCCTACGGTTAAATAAAACCGTGGATTGAAGGTTTTCTTAGTATTCCATCACAAAGAGTGCCGAAATTAAAAACTGAGTCAACATCACCATGTTTAATCTGAAAATCAATTCCAAATAAATCAGCATAAGTTGTTTTTCTTTCTCCCTGCAGTGATTTACGGAATCATTCCAATAAAACTTTTTTTTTCCACAGTCATCAACAACAGCCACAAAACTATATATTTTAAGTTACATCTAAAATGGCTGATTTAGCCATTTCCTTCTTCTGCCACAATAAACGGTAAAAGTAGACTGTCGTTCCTCCCACCTGTAGCTGCAGCCAGGAGCAGCTGCACCTCGTAAAGTATTCATACACCTGACTGTTTTCTAAGTCTATTTCACATTAAATGTAAGAAACTTCCCTTTTTTTAATGCAACAACACTGACACATCGGACAGCTGGAAGAAATGATTACACTCAGTGAATCAAAACGCGCGTTCCATTTACTAAAACGCGCGTGAGAGTTACTTATACGTTTATTATTTGCCGTTTCACTTTTTTTTTTCTCATCCATATCCCATCCCGGGGACCGTAGCAGGAAAGTTGGCACTGGTGCTCTTGATTGCTGCGCCAGCTATCGCTGTGCATTCTGGGAATTTGTAGTATCGTTGGTGTTTGTGCTGTATACCAACGGGGCCAGCTATCACAGAATTAGATATTGTCTCACGGGCCGGATGCAATTGTTCTGCGACTCTCCGTTTGACACAGTTGGCCAGTGTCCCCTAAATGTGCCAAAAATGCTATTTTGAACCCGAAGATGAATTTTGGCTGTAAAACCCCTATAACTATTTATGGGGGACTTAATGCACTTCGACTAGTGTGGTGGAGATTGATGAGCATAAACCTTTGTAGATGTGCACAGTAGAAGCAGATGCGGCTCGTGACTCGCAAACAAAGAATAGGAGGTAGACAGGAAAAAAAAAAAAAAAAAAAAAAAACAGGCAGTAGAGGAAGCGAGCTGGAGGAGTTGGGCCGCATGTCTACATAAGCCAATGATTAATAGCTTAATTAGCTTCTCTAAGCCAAATAATGAGCGCTAATGAAAGTCCGCACTGACACGACACTGTTAGAGAGAAAATCACAAAGGCCTTGTTTGCTCATTTTTCATCTGCACTGTGGCGCACACACACACACACAAAATGTGACAATCGGTCTTCGCCTCACATTATCACATTAACACTCTCTGACACACTTAAAAAACCCCGCCTGATTATAAGTAGGGGACAATTACACAAAATCGAGAAAGAGAGTGGCTCATGGCTAAAAATCACCTACAGTCTGAATTATCTGACCTTCTTCATGGTTTAATGAGAGCTGCTCAACAAAAAAGCAGATGCCCATTACTCCATTACTAAAAGTAGAGTTATTAAGATCATTAAAAGCAATTAGCTATAATGTCCAAATGAGTCGTTGGAAAATTTCTATATTTGACTAACAGCACAGTGGTAAGATGAAAGGACAAAGAGAGGAAGTGTGGCTCTGGGTTAAAGCAGGGAGACACGGGAGGCTCTGAATCAGCCACACATGACACAACGTGTCATTATGGATAACGACACGTTGTGATATAAAAACATTTAAAGCGTTGACAATGAGGGCCAAGGGAGAAGAAACTAATGCCGTTCCATGACCATGTCTAGTTTGTCCATATCTCTATGCATTTTTACATTCTAAGCGCCTCATCTGCAAACCTGATTATTGTTTCTTAAACTTGATCATCACTGAAACTAAAATTTAACATTCTGTACTGCCAATATGTTTGCCAATATTTTTCAAAGTGTCTATGAATTTAAAAAACTTAAGTAAGGAAGATCAACCTAGGGTTTCCGTAAAAATGCCAATAAATTTGTTTTTACCACTTCTATTTCATTTGGCCCAGACTTTTGGGCTTATCCCAACTTAAATTTGCAGATTTTAAATCTGCCCTGGACCAATATCCGGATTAAAAAGCGAGACTTTGATCAGAAAAAAAGACCCAGTTCAGAACAAACTTAATCATGGATCAGTTACTTTACTAGAGTTATTTCCAGACACTGGCTATTGAACAACTTGTGGGTCTTAGAAGATTTTGTTTGGGTCACAAAATAAATTTGTAATATAGGCTTGAGCTTCACATCAGCAATATCACATCGGGTCACAGAGGAGCTCATTGGTTAATCTACTACAATTCACAGTTTCTTCCACTCAGTAGGCAAACCACTGAAATAATAGTGAGTTATGTTCTCACTGTGTATTATCTTAATCATCTCTCAAACTTTGTAGTTTTTTTGGGAAAGGAACTAACAACGTGTTTGTTAACTTCACTTAAATGCCTTTATTTGATCTAATTTATAAATGATGTAACATGTGGACATGTTTTAATGAAACATGAATAAAATATGTTGAAACATACATCCTTAAAAAGCTTGTTTTACCTGTTTAAGACAAGTTGATGCAGAAACAACGGCTTCTCTCACTTATAAGGCAGTTTGATGCGTGGGACCGATAATAAGAAGTTATAGCGAGCTACGCCCCTAATAAAGCAAAAAAGGAAAAACAAATAAGCAGGAGGAAGTCAAACATGAGCTCAGTGGGGTGAGTATGGTAATAAATACTGAGAACTCTATTGTTCTAGTTTTTTTCTGTGATGAGAGAGAAAGAGGATATGAGATGAGGAGAGTTTAGGAAGTGGGCATGTAATGAAACGTTCTTTAGTGCAAAGTGGAAGAAGATGAACCCTTTATTTGTCATACATAATTAAACATGTATGTAGTGCAATGTGGCAAATCCGGTCAGTCAAACATTAAACCCATACTTGAGGAGCAGTAGGCAAACATCTGCAGTGTCCGGTGAGCATATTGGGGTTCAAGACCAATATGAGCTCCAAAGACTGGGACCTGGACCCTGCATTGGCCGGGATCTGATCCCTGCAAGGGATGGGATTTGAGGGTCCGACCCCTCTGCCCAATGCCTTTACCCTCACCGCTCCCAGAAACTCAAACCTTAGCTCGGGGTATCCGGGTGTGGAAGTGTTTACAAATTGGAAGAGCTGGTCCTCTTATCATTAGCCTAATTTAGCGCAGTCAAATAAAAAACTCCAGCTGCCATTTTTCTTTTCCCGTACAATCTTCAGTCTCTGCGCTGTTCCCAGTGTGCGTCTGGTGCGTTTTAGACCCTTGCTATGGTAACAGCCTCTTTTCTCCAAACACTACCAGTCTGTCAACCTTTCACTTCTGCTGGATTTTGATGGGCGATGCTGTCCCAGTGGGAAGGTCACTGTCAGGCCACTCGTTCTGTCTCCGTCCCTCTCATCATTTGCCGCCCTCCACATGTTCTCCAGGACATACGTCTCTCGCTCTGGATAAAAGCTTCAGCGAAAGGTTGTAATATGAGTCAAACACTCAAGTCCTATGAGTTCAAGCATCTCTCCATGTCCCTCTGGATCTCTCTTTTTTTTAATACGCAAGCTTCTTGAACCCATTAGGAAGCCCAGATTTCAACTACGGTTGTTCCTCCATCCATAGCATTTACCGCAGTGTTTTTCAAATGGAAGCAGGAACTCCATGTGAAGATTTGAGGCTGATATGAGATTCTATACATTTCAGAGATGCGTACTGACTTTCAGTTCAGTTGCTGTTTCAGTTCAATCCACAGATATTAGATGTTGCTGAAGTGAGGCCTCTGTGCAGGCAGCCAGGTTTGTCACTGATTTAAGCAAATCAAATATACAGTATGAGGATTTATCGCTGTACTGTGTCCTGGCTACAAATCCACTTTACGGCGTTTGCCTCTATTGCTGCTCTGCAGGCTGTCGACTGCAGCCCAATGAGGGAATAAGTCCCCACTTTAGAACAGACTTATTCTGCTGAGACTGCTGATGTCTGAGGCTGCTAACCCTAATAATGAGGTCAAATAATACAATTAATATAAAAAGTAAGTAAAACCCAATGTGTGGATGAACCTTTGGGAGGTTACTGGCATGAATCCTAATGCTGCATTCACACCGAATGTCATATAAACTTCTCTTCTCTATTTGTGCT
Source organism: Lophius piscatorius (assembly GCA_009660295.1). Lineage (NCBI taxonomy): Eukaryota > Metazoa > Chordata > Actinopteri > Lophiiformes > Lophiidae > Lophius > Lophius piscatorius. Next base: position 488 of record VRLP01003610.1, on the reverse strand, counting down.
GCTCTATTCACCCAAATGTCACCAGGGAATATTCACTCAAGCAATCCGAATCTGCAAATGTAATCCCTTCTCTTACAACGGATGGATGGATACTTCATTGATCCTTTATAGAAAATTGCTCTGTCTCGGCAGTTACATTCAAGGTCAAGAAGTCGAAGAGTAAGAAGAACAAATTACATAATTTATAATAAGATGAAATCAGCATCCTCAGTTGAAGGATAGGTATATATATATATCAAATAACTATGATTAGATTAGATAACCTTTATTAGTCCCACAATGGGGAAACTGCAGGGTTACAGCAGCAGAGCATGTTACAGAATAAAAATACAGAATAACAGTAAAGTATGTGCAAATAAATTAAGGTAAATGTACAGTTGACATGTTGGGAAGTGTATTGTCCCATAGTGAAAGTGCAAGTGAGGTAGGTGTGTATGTAGTTGTGTAGGTGTGTGTGTGTGTGTGTGTGTGTGTGTGTGTGTGTGTGT